>QPKB01000013.1:2366831-2584795 GCA_003546025.1 Camphora micrantha | reverse complement strand
ACCTGCCTTTTTGGGTCTTTGTTTTGTTTTTTTTTTTTTTTTTTTGGTATTTTTCTTAGCTTCTCAGTAAACCTCTTCTGTATTGTTAAGTTCTTTGATTTATCCAAGTTATTATTCACAAAAAAAAAAAAAGGGCAATGACACCTTTATTTACATATCATCATCAAAGCCTTGTCAACTATGCTGGGTCAACGACATGAGTTTTGTTCGCCATCTCTAGTCTAAACCTGGGCCAATTGCTGGACAGGTTGCCACCCATCTTTAGAAACTATCCTTGCTACTTTCATCCATGTCCCATACTTTAGCCTTACTTCCTTTTTCTTAAAAGGGTCATCAACCCGCATAGAAAACTTTTCCTTCATTGGTACATTGTTGTGTTGTTTGGACATATCCAACCATTCTGTCAAAAAGATTCTCTCAACTATCATCTATTGATGCTACCCCTAAATGCTTCTGAATCGTGGATGAAAATATCGACGTAGCGGCCGATATATCGGCCGTAGCGGCCGCTATGTCCACTACGGGGCCGCTACGAGGTCACTATGGCCGCTACGGGGTGAGAAAATTTTCTTGCTGTCCCAAATTTTTTTAAAATGCATAATAAGACTTATATCTTTTATTCTTCTCTCTAAATAACATTTCTACACAACATTTCTACCCTTTTATATTTAAAAGAACACAAAAAAGCACATGATCTTGCCGAGTTACAGTCGATACAGAGAGTTCTTCTCAAGGATTCTTCTCTAAGTACATTCTATTAGACACCCCCTTTGGTAGATGTATTTTTTTCTCTAGGTATTCTTAAGTCTTGACTTCAAGATATAGTTTTTTCTTTTATGAGCCTTTCATTAGTTTTTAAGTTAGCATAACCAAGCAACATGAACATATGTGAAAAAAAATGATCATTACTATTGTTTTCTATTTATATTGTACAGCGATATAGGACCTCATATAATGAGGGAACTGCTACAACCCCCATATCTCAGTTACTTTTGCAAAAAAAAAAAAAAAAGAGGAAGCATTTTCTCTCATTTTTCAATATTCTAGATTTTCTACAAAATTTTCATATTTTTTTGACGATTTTTCCAAATCGCACCGCTACGTAGCGTTTTTGGCGGCGGCGTAGCCACTATTTTTTCATCCTTGTTCCGAATGCTCTCATTTTTTATTCTTTTCAAGATTTACCACACATCCATCTCTCAACTGTCTCATATCTACTAAACTCAATTTTTGCACATGTTGTTTTCTAATTGGCCTGCCATTTTTTTCACATATGTCGAATTAAATCTTTAAGTGATGGACCCTTTTAGTCGATTGAAGGTTGTGCTGATTTTCTTGGGCCTCCTTTATTAGTCTTTAGACAGTATTTTTGGCCCCATGGCCTGTATCTGCATACGGGCCATATCAGTCTAACACCAAATTCGAGATGCATCTCTTAATGTTTTTATATCTGTTTCTTGTTTAAGTTGAAGGTCATGATGATGAAGTCTATCAATTGGAAAGAGCTTGGCTTTGAGCCGAATTCCTCAATTTCGCCCCTTTTACATCGTTTATCATGTTATAATTTCTCATTATGGTGGGAGCGGGTGTATATGGATGCGTCTGCATTAATTCTCTTCTTCAGGGAAGAACCAGTCATCCACTTGAATGTTTTATACTATGGTTTTTTCCTCTCAATGACCAAGATACTTGAAGTTAAGGGTTATGTACCTTTCATTATATCAACAATTAAAAAGAAATAAGTAATCGTCTGCAGTCAATGAAGGGAAGGCCAAATACCTATTGGCTGGGATCTACTATCAAATGGGGCATGGTCAATCAATGTTGGCATCATAACTCTGGATCAAACATGGGCATCATATTACAAATTTGAGACTCTTGAGTAGCTCCTGTCCAGATATACAATTAATTAGTTTGCAAGCAGTATAGGTTTCCCCCTTTAATACTAAATTTTAATATTAACTAGGTTTTGGGAAATATTTTTTCCCTAATAGTTTTTAGGTATGACACATCTGTATGGTTTTTTGGATTTATTTAGGGCCTTTTTGCATCTCCTGAGGAAGTTGGGATGAGATTTTTTCCTCACATTGAAAAAGAGTTCCTTTCTTACCAAAACAATGTTCAGAAGTTGTCAACTCATATGGCGTTGATTTAAGTCACAGTAGTTAGTGGAACCATGCCCCTCTACATGTGACTTTTAATCACTGTCTGCATCATACATTCATCAAATGTATATCTGGTTTTACTGTCAAAAATTAAGTTGCATGAGTATAGGCACGTGTGCTGGAAATTGACTCTGGTAGGAGCTGTCTAATTTGGCAAATCTTAAACATAGGTATCATAAATTTGGTTTAACATTTTCAATTAGTTTAAATACATATTGTTTTAAATAAAAAAAATATTATTTCATTTATCATTTGTTTTTTTATTATCATTTTATTTTGTTTTATTATATTGAGTTGGAGTAGTAGTGTAGAATTGTTTTGGCTGACCCTAGATTGATGGGACAGGCTTTGCTGCTGTTGCTGTTGATGATGATGATTTACTTTGTATAAAAGTAATATGAAAAGTAGCACCATGAAAATAATATACGAGTCTCTTTACTCTAAAAAAATTAACTAATTATCGTATCTATTTATAAGATTCTAAGAGAAAATAGGCATCATAGTATTTTATTGGTTGTAACACAATGTTTAAGTTAGCGCGAAAGAATCCATTAAGAATCCGCATCTTATTGTGTCAGATTGACCTGTCCGACATGGGTACTTGGCTCACACGAAAGAGCCCGTGTAACCTAGGCCAGAGTAGCTGGTCTACTTGCAATTTAGGGTGCAGAAAACAACTTTAAGATCTGTGCCGGGGGCCACATGTACTTGATTACTCGTCATTACCATTTTTATAGTGAACACGTGTGACGTGACTTGTTGGTGCAGTCAACTTGCCCTGATAGTTACAAGGGGGGTTGTAAGTCAGGCATCTGCCAATTATTAGCCTAATAGTTGTTTTTTTTGCCTTCTAATTTAATCCTATGAAATGGACAGCATTAAATTAGACTAGCCAAAGGATGGCAATTGCTGCCTTTCGCTATCGTTGATTTGGATAGTTTCATACCTTACGACCCGAGTGTGTGTCAGATGGCTCCTGAATGCTGAAACAATTCTTCTTAGTATGTATGATATAGTGTAAAAAATGTCCTGAAGTTTTCCTGGTACAGTGATATCGTAGGCTGGACAAATATATGTTCTGTATTGTTGGGCTACAGTTACATATCACATATTGCATCATATGGCAAAAAGATTTGATTTGATGGGATTTGTACTCGCCGATTGCCATGCACTTGGCTTTGGGCTTGAGGTAGGATTATCATTTTCTTTAAGGTCTTTATTTGGTTCGCTTAAACATGGATTTGGTTTAATGAAATAGCTTTTGAACTCAACTTCTTTATTTTACCCACACTGTTACTTTTTATGTATGCAAAACTTTTTTATGGAACCGTTATAAAAACTGTATGAGAAGTCCCTTGTGGGGTTGCATGGGTCAACATATGACCAATCTACACCCCGCCACATGAGTTGGCACTCGTCCAAAATTGACTTCCATATTTAAAAAAAAAAAAAAAAAAAAAAAAAAAAACATTGTTGGATTGAAACACCCGTTTATACCTCCTTACCGTTGACCTTGTGGTCCTCAAAAATCCATATATATTGTGATTATCTTTTTTATTTTGATTATTTGGCCATCCATAATCCTCACACAGAACTCCCTATCCCTGCCACAGATTGTGACATGCATGCATTTGGGATTTTGGGTGGGCCCTATAAGATGGTTTTCAAATAGATATATGGGAATTGTGTTGATGCGAAAAAAATTCACAGACACAAGTGAGCTGCGGAGCAGTGTAAGTCACCCATATGTAAGCGACAACCACAGTGGGCCCACAGGTTCATGTCAATCATTGTGGGTGGGAGCATGAAAAGCTCTTTACATTGATGAGGGGCATACCCCTTATTAGCTTGAGTGCCCATCATATGGTCTTTAGATGTTAAAGTCATAAGAGCATAGGTGGAAAAAGCAATAGAAAAATGTTAAAAATGTTGAATCCAGAATTAGATATAGTCCGGTGAGTGTTGCAAGAGAGATGAGATCATTGTTAGCCCCACATGGGTTGTAGCTCACCTGATCATTGACATCATGGGCTCAATTTTTCTCAAACTGTTATAACTTATAAGAGCTTGCTTGAGACTAGGTTTAATAAATAGGGTTAATGTGTTTGGTTTATACTTATAAGTTTTGGTGAAATGGGCCATGTGTGCTGATGGTCTACTCCATGGGGTTGTGTGCTCGTCATTGGCTACATTTTTAGGGCTAATAAAAAATTGGTTGGCTTTCGCTATTTTTTAAGCCATCTTCTAGAGTCCCATTCTGAGCCTTCATACACGATTAATGTGTATATTAAATGAGTAGGCCCATTCTCAACAAATGGACGGAAACTCTTTTTCTTTCCATATTCATCCTCATGACACCGATACCGCATCTGTAAATAGAATTTCAGATTTTCTTGGAATTTGTATTTTAAAGAAATTTACAAGCAACCGTTACACTTTTATGAGAAAGTTGATTTGCATTTGTTGTTCCTTAGTATTCAATGGTAGGGTTAAAGACATTACCTAGTCTTTCATTGTCTACATTATCCATCCAACTGCATATTGTGCTCAATTTAATTAGAGAGGTGCTAGGGATATTTGCGAGAAAATTGATCAGAAGAGTCTTCTCCATGTATGTGCTTATGTAGCCCACAGGCAAGTTCTAAGCCAATTTTAGGCAGGCCTACATTACTTGTGTTTGTGAAAAAATTAGGCTGGTTCATTCATTATATGGGTCCACAATTGAAAGTTAATGAATAACTAGTATATCTGTACCTAGCAATATAAGTCTCATTTACATGAAAAGTTGTTCACCTGATGAACGGACCTGCCCATTCTTAGGCCTCGGCATGTTCATGGTTGCCCTACCAGATGAATGGTCCTGATCTTAGACATTTGTGCACTTTGGCATGTTCGTTTTGAAGAACATCTCAGATCTGGAAATTATGGTCCTTTCGGTACTTACGTCATTTGTACAATAGAAACGCTACTCAGTTAATCTTTTCAGTTGGTGACTCGGCTAGCAAACTAACTGTTTTTCCATTGAATACAGAAGGAGAGACCGAACTTGAGTCATGGGGAAGCGGAAATCGAGAGCCAAGCCACCTCCAAAGAAGCGGATGGATAAGCTCGATACGGTGTTTAGCTGCCCCTTCTGCAACCATGGAAGCAGTGTTGAGTGCCGCATGTAAGCACTTCTTACTGAGCCTTGGGAGGCTTTCCTGTCTTTCTCTTGGCACTTTATTGAATGCCCTAAGCTTGATGGTATAGTGAATTTCTACAGGATTTATGATTGTTTATGCAGCTAGTCTATGATGCCCAGATATGGCATGGATGTGGTAAGAACATGCCTTGGATATTGCCCAGACACGGAGTTTACACTTAAAAAGTAAAGTATCGGATACACATACATTGCCTATTTTGAAGTATCTGGGTATCATAGCAGCTACAGCTAGTATAGTCTCTTTAGCTAGTGTATTTGTTTGGATTTTTTTTGTAGCTACTGAATTGTTCGTAGTAGTGCATTATAGGTTGTGCATATCTACATTTGTATGGGACTGAGTGGATGCTGTTACTCCTTTCAGTGATATGAAGAATTTGATTGGAGAAGCCACATGCAGGATTTGCCAAGAGAATTTCAGCACAACAATCACAGGTATGTTGGCCATTCCTATGTGCTATAGGAAATATCATCTCCAAGATTCTAACCACAAAATCAGCTGCAAATTTGCGATGCAGCAAATGTGCAATCCTGTTGCAATTTTTTTTTTTTGCTTTATAAATTGGTATCTCTTCTTTCCTCCTAATTAGACTCGTTGAAGTGCTTAAGCCTTGAGGATGAGCAGATATTGGTTAGACTTGAACGCCTCTTTTAAAAAATAAAATAAAAATTGAACAACTCAATCAGGCCTGCTGCTTTAATATTGGTTGTATCCTTATTTGATTGCTTTTTTTTTTTGTTCTCATTGCAGCTTTATCTGAACCTATAGACATGTAAGTAATTATCTCTGAGGGTCTCTGTATTGATTTATTCTATATATGTTCATTTTGTGTACCGTTTCTAAGTAGGGCGTTGCACTGAACAGATATAGCGAATGGATTGATGAATGTGAACGGGTCAATAACCTTGAAGATGAAGCTACTGAAGCTTAAATATCGGTGTGTTTTCCCCTGGCGCTGGGTGGAGTCATTGTAAGTAAATATGTACCCATTTGTTTCAAGCAAATGAAGTATCCTGTTGGTTGATTGGGGCTTTCTATAAGCCGCTGGCAGTTACCTCTAGAACCGTGTTCTCTGAAATTTTCTTGTGTTATCTTAAGGTCATGATTTACCATATTCTAAAGATCAGTCTGTACTAGCTGAAAATATATTCGGATTTGACTTCGTCAGCCAATGCAGTTAATATTTCTTGACTGAATCCCAGTACGTAGCATGGGTTGGATCTGTTTGACTGGGCTGTTTAGTGGTTTTTAAACTTTTTTAATCTTTTAAATTGCTTTGTTCATTTGATTTCAATCTGATTTTGGGCTATCAAACCATTTAGGACGTAATGATTTACTTTTTTTATACTGAGTAATAATTATGATTAATGAAGAAATATCCAGCCTAATTAAAAAAAAAAAAAAACAACTGAATCATTGTTAGATAAAGAACTCCTTGGTTTTATTTATTTATTTCATTTGTCACCGAGGTGTTTTATGTTTTGATAGAAATAATTATTATTTTTAGATGTAGGTATTTTTTGAAGCATTTCAAAATATATTCTTTAACTATATAATTTTATTGGCAGCAAGTCATTCAACACACACTCTTAAAAAAAATAAATAAATAAAGAATTGAAGAAAAAGCGCTTAAGTTGCTCTTATCTCAGTGGACTTGATTTGTTACAATGCTTATAACGGATGCCCCAGTGACAGGCTATTTACTATTTATTTCTTGAATTCTCTTCTTCTCTCGCTCTATGAATAATAAAGATGGGAAGATTGAGGATGCTCTTCATTAGAAGTGTTGGATTGTTGAATGTGGAGTTTTACTGTTGGAGGGATTTGTGTTTTAATGCATGTCAAAAAGATTGAAGGAAAAATCTTACAAGATGTTGATTATATTAGTTATGATCTATGAAGCAAAATGTTAAGGCCTATGGCATTATTCTGGTTTTTTTTTTTTTCTCTCTTTCCGAGAATGAATGAAGAAACGCCTTTTTTGATAGATATTCCCCCCCCCCCCCCCCCCCCCCCCTCCCCCCTATCTCCTCCTCTCTCTTTTAGATTCTCTCATGAAATACCTGTTGAACAAGGTTTTTTTTTTTTTTTTCATAATAAAACATTCCTAGAATGATAAATAAGCCCCTAGCCAATCAATTAAAGAAATAACACATTTAGAATATGGGTGCGATAGAGATGAGTACGCCGAGATGGATATGTTGTGAAATTTAAGAGAAAAGAAGCATTTAGAAAAAAATATCAATAGGAGATAAATCAATAGAGATTCGTTTGAGGTAGTTTGAATATGTTCAAAATAACCAGTAAAAAACAAAAAAGAAAGAAAAAGAAAACATGAAAATACATGTCCAAACAGTGGTAAACAATAGTGCCCGTGAATGTGCAGCAGCGATAGATAAAAGTAGTGGTGACAGATACGAAAAAGTTTCTTTTGTTTCCTAGGCTTCGCTCTTCGCACTAGTTTGATTTGTTTTCAATCAAACAAACACGATAGATCTGAGCCAGAGCCAGAGCCCGAGCCCATGGGTTGGCTCTGGCTGGGGACAAACGGTCCACAGTATATGTAGCTGGTTTTCATGGGTGGTTGTGATTTCTCAAAAAATAAATTCCTACCAAAGTTAAATTTATTTTTTTTCCACAGAATAGAAAAATTTACCTGGAACACAATTTTCTGCTGCATTTCCACATACTACAATGTGGAGAAGGGGAGAGGAAGGAATATTTGGTGTTGAAGCCTCTTTTTTCACTGCGTTGCTGCTGAAAAATTTACCTGGACTGCGTATGCACTTGTCTGGCGCTGCAGTTATCCCCAAAAATTGAATCTGGTTATGTGGTGCACCTTGGCTCCTCCCCTTTTTTTCTGCCACCCACACCAATTGAGATGGTACGGACAGACAATCCATTTTCTTTCTTTCAAAAAATTTCAAGGATATTTTCAAGATTCTTACTCTGACACCTAACTATTTGCATTCAGACAGCCCCATATGAATTTATGTAATGTAGGTACATTGTTTGAATTTAACTTCATCGTTCAACTGTGCTGAAATGAAGATTGATTTATTGGTCCAGTTGTATCATGGACCTTCTCATCAGTTGTTCAAAAGCCTGGCCCCACTGTCTATTTACCCGGAGACATTAGTTTTTGCCTCACAGCAGTTGATTTAAATGCCTACAGTTTTGCTCTTGCAAAAGTACAGTAAGGAATTGGGACATTTGCTCTTATTTTTGTGTGTTATCAGACAAAATCTTGCTTTTTAAAGCTTCTTTAGAATCCAGGTCTGGCAACTTATCTACTTCCTTTGAATTATTAGCATTGTATTATTCCATAAATAGGAAGAGGAAAAAAAAAAAAAAAAAAACCAGACACATTTTCTTATGGGATTTCACTAGGGGTAAGGATCATGTTCTTTATATAAAATCTTATATTTTCTATCCATCAATACAAATAAAAAATAATTTCTTTTATTTACATAAAACTCCCTTTCCTATGCTGGATGAAGTGGAGATTAGGAGAACATTGTTGATTGATTTCAAGAGTTTGGGTGAGGTTTTTGTAGAAAGTAAAATGATGTGGACACAAGGGAGTTTTCATATTTGGGGGAAAAGGTGAATATGTGCAACATCCCACATACATAGGATATTGCAAACATATTAGCATGTGCAACATCACAGCGTGTGGAATTAGGGCAAAATTATCATTTTACACTTTCGGTTATTATATGAACTATTATGCATGGATTTTTTAAAATGTCGACCACCGTGAGGCAAAAGTCAAGCTTTAAGGCGCCTATACAGTGAAAAATCCCTTGTTTTAATTGCCTCATTGCATATGGAGATGGCTGGATTGAGATACTGTAAAGATCAACTAGTATGGATGGTTAATAAAAATTTAGAACTAGTCAAAATAAATGTCCTTCTATTGTATAACCCATCGCAAAGTTCCACTCCAATAATTGTTGTATTGATCAACTAAAAATAAATGAATAGAATACTGTGAAAAAAAAAAAAGAAGAAATGTCCAATAGTAATTTATTTGATGGTGGAGCAACTTCTAGGTGAGAACCCATGTAAGAAGACAATATGTATTTTAAGTAGTTTATTTATTTATTTATTTATTTATTTTTGATCGGTAACATAAACTTCATTAAAGGTGGGAGATGAAACAATTACAGAAAAGTAAAAAAAGTAGAAAGAAGCAAAAGAAAAAGAGGTACAAGAGCATTGGACCCCCAATTCAACCACCTACAAAATAACATCCTTCTAAGGAGAAACTCTATTAATCCCTTGCTTAGTGTGAGTTCGTGCGAGCTTTAACAAAGGAATTCGAAGGTTGCTCAATTGGTCGGCAACCCTAATGTCACTCGATTGCGTAAGGATTGATCGATGAGAAATTATGTTGGTGTGTTCTATTCTTATTATCCGTCCGTCCATCCAAATAGATCTGTCAACTGTCAAGTACACTTTTCTCTGCGTCATTAAGCTGTGGGTGGGCCCCTGCACAGTATGATTCCTCTGCTGCTGCTGCTGAAAGGAAAAACTCCCATTGCTGGCTGTCTCCTTTCCTCTCTGATGATTCAATTTCTTGGACAGATATTGCTGTGTTACATGTTTCTGTAATGGCATGGGTTGGGTCGCTGTCCACATTCACTTCACATCAAATGAACCATAAACATGTGTAACCAGTTTCTGTAATGACATTGGTGAGTCCCACACTATTATTCAGTCCTACCTTACTCTCAGTATTGCCTCTTTCAATCTTTCTCCTCTTACTCTCACAATTTACATGAAGACTTACATGGTTTCTTCTTGAAAAATCAAGGGAGGAAAATCTTTTCAGTCTCTCTTTGTTTGCATAGAATGCAGAGGAACTTGATACATACTGATTTATGTGTCGAATGAGCTCCACGGGTTGAACGATGTGATGTGAGGGGGGTGAAGGATATAAAGCAGCAATGTAAATCCAACCCTCATTTTTCAAAGATATGAGTTACAAGAGTGGTGGTTGGGTATTCATTTTCCACCTCTTTATAATTCATTTTCTATTAAAGGGGAGATAATTTACTTGTCTTTTTTGAAAATTCATATTTGTTAATTCAGTTTTAACTATTTTTTTTAGAAATAGAAGTCTTACAATTCCTATGCATTCAATTACATGAAGTGTTTCTTGTTTGAGGTAATTGAATTCCTAAGATTGTATTTCTGCAAGTGGTCCATGGTCTTGGTCAAATTGGGTTTTCCTAAAATCTCCCTACCCCCACTTCAAGATGCGTGCAAGTGATGGGCATTGTGAGAGTATGCGTGAGTTCCTAAGCTAGATGGATTCCTTTCCATCAATGAAATTCAAATATGGTATAATGAATTGGTCTAACATTGAATCCAATCCAGATTAATTTAAATCAAAACAAACAAGAAAAGCACCTAAAATTAACTTAGCATGTGGGCCCTTAGATTGTATTGGACATGTGGTCATGATGGACCACTCTGGTCTAAACTATCTACCGGGTTTTTTTTTGGGCTTTCATATAGAAGGGATTGTAAATGACCCTAGTCCTAAACTAGCCTAATCTATCAGCGCATGGGTCAACCGTAGGTGTGCTCTGTTCTTTTGTTGTGCTTTTGCACGATCCAATTCCAATTGTGCTCCACTAATGCCCGGAGTCGATCCTGGCACTTAAGGTGAGCTAGGATGTGCTTTACCACGACGCTATCCCATGTTTCTCTAACCTATCATGCAAGTTTGCTTTTGGGTATTTTTGCCTGAATTGGGATTTTAGGATTTGAGACTTCAAATAGATATCATTGGTTAAGAATCTGTTTTGAGGGATAAGTTCCAGGAAGTAAAGGTAGTTTCAGATTTTATATGTGAATTAACACTTTGAAATTATCTAAATTCTAGATTTGAAATGCTCTTGTTAGATTTTCATTTGTAGGATTCTCCAAACATCAGCTGTCAAGTGCCTCTGATTTGATTGCCACCCCTTGGGTGACCAAGCCCTTCCCTAGGAAAATGTGCATTGCAGTGATGCTCAGCCATCATGCACACTGTAATACTTTTCTGCATCTACCCATGTGGTCTCCAAATAGAATGAATCATGATTTTCCAGAAGTCAGGGTGCTCTCCTTTGGAACAGGTGGGAGAAAGGGCACACAACTTGTGGAAATGACACTAATTACAGGACCCTAATCTCAGTATAATGAGAACGTTTTTTCGCACCCATCTCTAACTATTGCAACTACTATATCATTTCTTTCTGCAAATTTGGTGCTCAGGGCCCATTTGTTTTCATGTAATTGAATTCCCATGAACTTTAAGACTTAAATTTCTAAAAGTGGTTTAAATTTAAGAAAGAAAAGTGAATATCCAAAAAAACAGCCATCAATCAATCTCTTCTTTAATAGAAAAAATGAATCACGAGTGATAACAAATGAATACCCAACCCATCATTATAGTAGTTCAAATTCCTGGACCGCCAAGGTCCCACCCACACCTTTGCTCGTTTGGTTTGGTTGCAAGCAATTTTGATGAAAATCCCCATATTGGGAATTCCTAACCAAGTCAAGTCTCACTAGAATTTTGACTTCCCTGCTAGATTAAGGAGAATTTATATAAGTGGCATTCTAAACGACATTTTTGCTAAGTTCTCATAAATTCAACATTCCAAATGGCAACAACACCTAGCAATTTTGATATTCCACATGTGGGGAGGCGACATTTGGAGAAAAGTGGTCCACCAAGAAATCTCTAAATTCCTGCAATCAGACATATATATCTTTCACTCCTCACTTTTTTAATAATTCTTTCGTTAAGCTTATTCACGCGTGAATTTCTTTGTGTTCAATTATATGCAAACAAATGTACCCTTGTGATCTAATCTTAGAACCAATGATCCCCACCATTTAAGGGGTCTGGATGAAGGTGGATGTACAGGAATCATTATAGCATAATAGGGAGTGGGTGGCCCTTTTTAAAAAGATGTGTAAGAGTGGTACTAAGTTGCCCACGTGAGGAGTCTGATGTTTGTAAAGGGAGGGGTTGGGGTTGTTGCTGTCCCCATCCGACAGGGCCATTCCCCTCTTGTGCAGTCAAGGCCTATTGTCAGAAACAGAACACACACACACACAACACTCTCTTTCTCTCCTCTCTCCCTTTGCAATTTTAATACAAAAGGATCATGGGGCTTTGATGTCCCTTTCCCAGATGTGTTACATGAGTTTGTTCTGTACATCTTTCCCAGATTTTTAATCTCCCTGGGGTTCTGCATTCCACCCAGTTCAGGCCCCAAATGATGCAAATGACCTGTGAAGAGCTGTGAGTGGTGGAGGTGGATTACCTTGTTTGCTTAGGAGTGATTTTGTTCATAGACAAGAGGGTTGGTTGCTGTCTTTTCTTCCCATTTGCAAGGACATCTTCCAGAGAAAGGCACTTATCTATACTAGCTGTGGCTTGTGTGTGGGCCCTGCATCTTAAAAACATTTACAATCTCCCCTCCCCATTGCTACATTGGCGCCAGAAAAGATAACTATCAACTGGCATAGATAACATGTTCGAGGGCCATTTTCTTTTGCAAGCATTTGGAGATTTCTTTGTTTGGAGGTTGGAATGCTCCAAATGCTGTCACCCATGGGGGTTTTCCAAAAAATGCTGAGGAGCTGTTGAGCATTCAAAATGTTGGAGTTTTGAGAGTTCTTTAAGCCAAAAGTGACATTATACATACAGCGTGAATTCTCACCATTTAAGTAGAAAGTTTGAAACTCTCAACAGACCGGACCAGCATTGTTGTTAGAAATAACCAGGATATCCTGATGGGTGATTTCTAAATTTTTCAAATGTTGTCCCTAGCTAAAATCACAAATGTTATGACATTTCCAACATTTTGGAAGTTGGAATTTGAAGAATTTCTACGAGCCAAAAGTAACAACACACATGGATGGATATTTGAGATCTCACCAATCAGATTGTAAATTCCAAATGTTGGGCTATGGGGTATGCCAATTGACATTGCTGTTAAAATTTACAAAGTTCCAACATGCAATTCTCATAAGAAATTCCTGCAAACGCACGCCCCAGGGAAAACAAGTGTGAGGGGGTAAAGGTGAAGATGTAGAGATAATACACGCCTAAAAAAAGATAAAGCTAATGATCAAAACAAAAACCAGTTACCTCTGATTATTAACAAAGAAGCAACATCTAATGGGACTTGTCTATCCTTAATCTAAAAAATAATTAGTACCTTTCTACTGTGCCTCGCTTTCTTTCATACAGTCTTCAATGCAAAACATACACCGGATTAGTATGAATGGTTTAGTAGTGTCAACTTGGTTAAGCCATATTTGGAGGGTTCAGGTAAGTGTTATGGCTTGGATTTGTATATTGGAAATGATAGAAAATAGAAAGGGCCAAAAGATAAAAGGGGCTTAATACAAGAGTTTAGAAAGCCCGTAATGAATTTCCTTTGGGAATGATCCAGATACCATCTCATTCCAATATATGTGGTCACAGGCACCAGAAGGGGGAAAAAAAGAACAAACCTTCCCAATCTAAACAGTCAGAGTTGAGGGCATTATGATGTTTCACAATCCTAAAATCACATTGAAAGTGAGTGGTTGAAGTGTAGCAATGGCAAAGAGTTCCAATTTAAGAAATGAATCCATTAAATTGGGAAATTGGTGCTACTCCCAAAGTGTCCAAAATAGAGATGTATATAAACCCAGATTTAGTTTTTAAAAATGTACCCTAATGATTGTTTGACCCCTCCTAATGCATGCTAACACATGATCTTTTGGTCTACATGAGTTCGAACAGTTCTACAGTGCAGGTTTTGTATGAGAAATTGGGTTTAATGCTAATTCATGTGATCCTTTGTTGGGGGGGGGGGGGGGGGGGGGGGGGGGCATGAATCTTGAAACCCCCAAAATCTTGAAACCCCCATATGTTAAGGAAAACTTCGCGGTTCTTCCACTGCATGAGGGGTAGGAGGTATAGGTTTGGATTGATCATAAATGGGCCCATTGTTTTGAATAAAAATGAGGGCACCACTTCTTAAAAGTAAACTGTGGTTTTTAAAAGGTTGCACAAGGACTGATCCAGACTCATCACAGCCTATTTTGAGCCTGATTAATTACTTGGCTAGACTCTGTTAACCCAATCAATAATTTGACTGAGCTTGGGTTTAAGAATGTAGGGTCTAAATCTCTCTATCTCTCTCTCTCTCTTACTGATTGGTCTCCATTGCCATTTCCTACTGTTTCCACCACTTTCTAGAGGCAAGTCTTCTTCTCCCAAAGATAATTGTGTCACCTCAGAATTGGTTCTCCCTCCTTTATGTTCATCTGGGCTCTGGCCAGGCTTGAGGCTGAATGGCATATATACTATATGGGCCCAGACAGGGCTTGGCCCATTTAACAAGGCCCATTCAACCCTGGTTTTTATTGGGGGACCTAATAATAATGTAGATGTACCCTGTACCTGCCATTGTGTCCTGTCAGTGTGCATGCGTGTCAAAAGTCACGTAGAAGAATCATTTGTTTTTCTCCATTCAAAAGACCAAACCACCCCCATGCAATAACAATATAAAAAAGAGCCCATTACTCTGCAATACACTACTGAAAGCATATCTAGTTGTGTTTAGATTGAAGCTCTGAAAAGTAAAGTAATTCAGCAACAGCTCCAGTTTCCATCTCATTTTTAGTAAAAAGCCCAAAACACCAGTCATCAGTAGATAAATAAATATGCAAACAATCACCACTTCTTTCAGCTAAAATCTATGAAACAACTATAGCTATCAGTCACCCAATCTGATACACACTCCACAAGATAATGGTCTCAACCCAGACCACTGCATGAGGAACAGAGCCCACCTAAAACCCCCACTAAGGAAAGAAACATAAAAGAAATAAAAGACTCCAGTCCAGACCCCTAAAATCAAGTACAAAGGAGACAGCTTGTTGAAGCTGAAGGGAGAGAGCTTCTTTCTTCAATGGCATACCTCCCATTTTACTATATTACCCACCAATAGAATAAATAGATAGATAAGAGATTGAGAAAATCAAAAGTGATTATAGGAGAAGAAAAGGAAAAAACCCATCTAAGGAAACCACTTGTAGAGTCCAGACACAACTAAGAATACCACCAAATTCCATAATTTGGAGAAGCCAGATGGAGGAGCTCCAGATTTCTTCAATGGAAGAACAAAAGAACCAGTTCTGTTGCTTCCACAGACCGCAACTCCAATCTTTCCGCTTTCAAAGCCTTCAGACATGTTCAAGCAGAGCCCTGGATTGCCACTCAAATCCAGATTCCTACCAAGCCTGTTCAAGAAACCAGCATCAAAAGGGACAACACCACCCAACATGTTCCTGCTCAGATTCAAATGGTAGATATGAGAGAGGTTCTTCAAACCAACAGGGATTTCTCCTGTCAGGTTGTTGTTCTGCAGAGACAACGTGCTGAGGTTCAAAAGCTGGGAAAAGCTCCCTGGAATAACTCCAGAATACCCTGAATTTGCAAGCCTCAGCTCCTGCAATCTCACCAGCTTCCCAAGCTCAGCAGGCAGAGGCATGTACATGGGATTATCATCCATAATAAAGTACTGGAGGCTCTGCAGCTTTCCCAGCCCTGCTGGGAGCTTCCCTTTTAATCTGTTGCTGCTCAGTGCCATGAAAACCAGAGAAGTGAGGCTCTGTAAGCTGTTTGGGACGCCTCCTGTAAGCGAATTCGAGCTCAGATCGAGCTTCTGGAGAAGACCCATTTGCCCAATTGCTTCAGGGATGGGGCCTGTTAGAGAATTATAGCTCAAATCAAGGCCAACCAGGTTCCTAAGGTTTCCTATCTGGGTTGGAATGTTGCCTGTGAGTAAATTGTAGCTCAAATCCAGATGTATGAGAGAGGTCAAGGTGGAGATTTCTTCAGGTATTTTCCCATAAAGGTGGTTCTGTGAGAGAGTCAGGACTTGAAGAGATATTAAAGAGTATATTTCAGGTGGTATTGGTCCTACCAGTGCCTGATTTGCTCTGAGGCTAAGCTGTTGAAGAGAGGAGCTTGTTTTCAGAGTGGAATGTTGGGGTACAAAAATGGAGGTTTTGGTGTGTGTGAAACAGTTGAAGAAGAAGATAGATTGGAGGTAAGGGAGGTTGAAGATTTGGGTTGGGAAGACTGCTGTTTTCTTGCAAGTGGGGTTTGGTGGGGTTCCAAAATCTAGCCTAGAAACATGGAGGTGGTTGTCTTTGCCCATCTTGCATTCAATGCCAGGCCATGAAGAGCCTGGTTTGCATGGGGTTGGATTGGAGATCCTCCATTTTCTATCAGAGGACATGGTTTCCATGATGTGGAAAAGGGTCTGTGTTTCTGAAGGGTCCAAGTTCATCTCCATGGAGTCCAGGTGTTGGTCATTGCTATAAACAGAAGGTGACAGGAGACAGAGACCCTGTAGAGAGAGAAGAAAGAGGAGAGAGGAAGAATGCATTTGGCCTTTCGAGAGGAGAAAATGAGGAAGGTGATGGTTGGACTCTTTGGACTTTGTACGAGGAGTTTTGTAAATTTTTTTTCCCCCTTCCGTGAAGAAGAATCAAGACCATTTGGTTGGAGTAGTGGAAATGGTTTAGAGCTTTTGGATTGGAGGAAGATGCGACTGAGGTGATGGGGGATGGGTCATGACATTGAGCTAGATTTTGAAAACCATGTGTAGGGACATGACATTGAGCAATATTTCGAAAACCATGTAGGGTCAAGAGGATTGAAAGGAGCTGCAGACATGGGTGCGAACAGACAAAATGAGAGTTTGTAGAAAATAAGCTGACAATGCAATGAATAGATCAGCCTTTGCCTTTCAGGGCCGAAATACCCTGAAAGAGAGAATTAAGCGGATTTTGCCATGAGGGATCATTTGTTTGTGTACATTGATCTGCTTAAATCATGCTGCCCGTGAATAATATCTTAGCATCATTACATTTATTTGTGCTCATTTATGCATCGCGATTGAAAATGAGGAGTGAAAGGGCCTATATTTAGCCTCTTATTAATGCACTTGAAGAGGAGGTAAACAATTGCATATGTGAGTAAAAGGCGTCATGTTTTACAAATGAGTGAAAGGGGCTATATTTAGCCTCTCACAGTATTTGCTTTTTGCACTTTTGTGGTTTCCAAATTGGTAGTCCAAGCATTTGAGAGTGATAGATTTTGAGAAATTTATAAAACAAACAAAAAAATCTCATTCTATAGATTTGATATCATGCATTTCTTGGGCATCTAAATTCATGATCTGCACTATTTAATATTCTCATATTGATGATAACAATAAGATGTTTAGTTTCAATATCATAAATTTTCACAGATTTTGAGAAGCATGTGAAAAACATCCAAATATAGCAAAAATGGTTAGATGTACTCATTTGTTGAAAATAATGCTACTTTAGAGAGGTTTTCTCCTATGGACGTCTCTTGTTGGCGCACTTTAATGGCATGAGGTTGTCTCTCCATAAAGGGCATGAATAACATTTAATGCATGCAACTCCATGTAGATGTCTATAGGAGAAAGACTAAGACGTGTTTCATATGTGTATCATTTGCAAAAAAATAAACCCTCTGAATATGTAAAACTTATCCCATGTGTTAAAGATAAACAACCCCCAAAGAGAAAATGTTTCCATTACTTATGTGACCCTGTTTTTTCAATATACCGCATTGTTACTTGCATATCAACCAACAAGGTTTGCTATTACTAATGGTACTATTGTAACTATCATTATTTCTGTTTTCTTAAAAAAATATATCCTATGAAGGTTGTCTCCCATCATAGTTCTAAAAAACCTATCATGCCGGGTTTGTACAAAGCGAAACTTTGTGGTAACGATGGTATGACTTGAACCCGCGACTTGAAGTTGCGATACCACTTGTGGGATCTTATGCACCCACTTAGCTGCCATTCTTTCCAAAGCCAATTGGTGATGAAAGAGGCACAACTCAATATTTTATACGACATTCAATATTATGCCCATGGGCTTGTTTTTAGAACAGTCGTAGGGAGCGGTGTTATGGCACACTTTTGCCCAACAAAGAGCTAGAATCATGGATATCCAAATCATCCAAATTGTGGGCCTCGTTTAGATAAATCACAGTCGAAAAACACATTAACTTGACTATACCAAGGTTACAAAAAAAAAAAAAAAAAGGTTTGCAAAATGGAAGGGCTAAACTTGGTCAACTACAACCTCTTTAGTTAGGGGCCTAATTATTCTATCCAGAATCTTGTTTATTGGGTCTAAAAGTTGGACCTAAGCTCAATTTTTTAGTAAAAATAAGTCCTGTCTTTGTAAGATGTAATATGGTTTGCAACACATATAAACCTACGAATCTTGAGTCATGCATTAAACAATGGATAATTTGAAATTCTAAAAGCATGCCTTGCGCCAATCTGATGATGAGTGGTTTGAGTTTGATTTAAATCTTTTCTCACCCTGCTATCAACAGCCTTTATTAAATAAGTTTTCATCCATCTCCCTTGTCACTCACTCCGATAAGCATGACGGTAGATAGTATTATGCAATATGTTGTAAGTTAAGAGGGAGGACCAGAAAATCATTTTTATAGATAATTCTAAAGAGATATCTTTCCATCAAAGAAATCTATTAGAAGTGAGTTTCCATAATTCCCTCAAAGGTTATTCGAACACTAATCCCAACTAGAATGAGCTTTCTAAAAGTGAATCCAAGACATATTTATTCAAAACAAAACAAAAGGTAAAAGCATATTAAGATTCATGGACTCAACGTGGGGCCCAATCATTATTAGACATGTGGTCATGAGGACCACTTACGTCTAACAATCTCGACATCTAATTAAAAATTCTTGTTGAGGTTCTCTTAGGGTAATTCCCTCTAGTTGTTTGGAGGCTCTTTGAAACTGTAATTTTTAATATATAACTTAGATGGATATGTCATATATGCATCATGTGTGCGTGCACCAGATGTGTGAAGCTAAATCCTTTTAATATTTCTTTTTTTCCCTTGTAAAATTTTTAATTCTATTTTTAGCTCTTTTTATTATGAGCTATTAGATTAACTTTAATCCAAGGGGTATAAAGCTTGCTTACTTTAGAAAGCCTTAATATGGGAAAGAAAGGGATTACATTGTAGAAATTGGGAGAGAATATGAGAGAATGGTTTTTTCAAGAAGATCAAGAAAGGAAAGAAGAGAAGCTAAGCTTGTGTTTTGTAAGTGAGTTCTTTAGAGCTTCACTTAGTTGACTTGTAATCTCCATTAAAGAGTAAAGAAAGCTTTATATTGGGCTTTCGTGGATGTATGCCACTTATTAATTGTGGCAGAACCATGTATATGTTGTGTCCCCTTAACTTTTATGATATTTCTTTTCTACTTTCATGCTGATTTGATGTGTATTGCCTTTGCTTGTATTCACGTAAGCATTTGGTTGGTGGTTTAATTAGAAAATCACATTGCACACCAAGTGTTAGTACAAAGTCCACAATATATAATAGGATCCTTTGGTTAGAATTTGTTTTGTCATTCTAATTTATCTGGGGCCAAATCTTGGGACACATTACACTTCTTCAGATTTATCCTTAGTACTTCTATCTATATTCTCTTTCGCCTACCCGTATCGAGGGGCTGCATAGAGAAACTTTTTCTCATTGACTCCCTTGCTGGCCTATGATAGACATGAATCTAAATTCAAACTTATAACACATTGAACAAAACAATGGTGTATAATGGTTGGGGCGGTGAACAGTTAGAATCAAATTAGGTTGAGCATGATGGATAACAAGTATATGTCCAGATAAACTCCACTCGTGTGTTGGAAACGAGGGGTTGCTCGGTTGGTTCTCCTCACGTGTGCAAATTCTCTCTCTCATCGCGTATTTGGCTCTCTCTCCCTGTATGTGCAAGTACTCTCAAGATTTGAAATGTAAACTTGAATCCAACATTAAAGTTAAAACTGAATATCGATCTGAATCTTAAATTTACAAATAGGTCTTCGTTGAGTTGAGGGGTCATTGTGCTCGAACCTGGCCCATTCTCGGGTCAAAAAAATGTCAACCCAAACCCAACTAAAAAAAAGTTCCCAAACTTAATTGTCAGGTTCCAGTTAGATTGGTGGGGATAAGTGGAGAGCTAGTGCCACCCCTATGGATTTGCTTTTGAGGCATTAATTACATGGTTTTGAATCATATGTGTTAACCGTGATGCTCAGGATTTTGTATGGATGGACCACTGTAATCAATGGTCCAAATTAATGTTTCAGTGGACCACACGTGGGGAGGGATGAGGTGAAAAGTTGATAGTAAAAGACCCCCTCTTGTCATCGTCCTTGCTCCTTAACAAGTTGGCCAAGAAAATAAATTACCTGACAGTCTAAGGAGTAATATTTCCAAGTACAGACATGTGTTCATTTATTTTCTTTTTGACTCAAAAGAATACATTAGAATACTATATTGGTCAATGGACCCGCGTCGACCTTTCATCTAATAATAAGTTGATAGGGCAAAAATTTAAATGATACGTCGTCGACATGGGGCATATGATTTTACAGTGATTGTTAGTACCATGATTCAAATCTATCTATAGTCTAAAAAAAGGTACAACATTTTATAAACAGGGTTCCAAATGTTAACCCAAGTCCAACTCAAAAGTTAAAAGGGTCAACCGAAAAGCTTGCAATTAACCGATCTTCTTTGGATTGAATATGTTACATATGGTGCAATCTTCTTTGGATTGATTCAAGCTGGTGGATTGAATAAAACAATGTCCTAAAGCCCGACCCACTTACTTTTATGGTCAGATGCAGGGCTAAACCTGAGGGTGCATGGCCCCCTGCCTCTCCAAAGTTGTAGAAGTCCCTATTTGTCTGTTTATTTACATATAATACATAGTAATTTAATTCATAAGAAAGACCATTAAATAACCTACTTTTTTCAGGAAATTGAGTCAAGGAAAATGGGAAATGAATACATGACCATTGCTTTAGTAATTTCAATCCTAAGAAAGTTTGAGGTCCCATCTAGCTCCTTACATCATATCCACCCCACCTCATATGTCACTCCCACCTGACCACTTTCAGGATGAGAACATCAATAACTAGTTTCCATTTCACATCATATCCATATTATCCTTAATCATTTGCTTTCTTCTTCATCATCTTCTCATCATCTTCTTCAGGGATTTATTTTGATGACACTCCAAGCTTTAGTACCAAGTCTAAAGCCAGCTCCATGCAACATCTACGATGAAACTACTAAGTGTGAGAAAGTTGAAGGCGGAAATGCTGCACTTCTCTATGTTGCAATGTACTTTGTAGCATTAGGACTTTCTGGAATAAGATCATCAGGACCAGTGCATGGTGCTGATCAGTTTGATCAAAATGACCCTAAAGAAGTCATGCAAATGTCAAGCTTCTTCAATTGGCTCTTACTAGCTGAGTGTATTGGAGGTTCAATTAGTCTGTCATTAATAATTTGGGTTCAGACTAACATAGGCTGGGATTGGGGTTTGGGATCTCAACTATTGCCTCCCTCATGTGTGCGATCGTCTTCTTCTGTGGAATGCCAAGATATCGGATACAGCTCGTCCAAAAAACTGATGCTGTGATTGAATTATTCCAGGTTTGTCATTATAAACATTGAACTAGCAGTGTAGATTACTAATTAAGGGCTTATTAATCACTATTAGCAGCATAGATTTACTCAATGAGGACAGTCACTACTTGGATGGCTTTTATTGTATGCCACAGCTGTCAAGTGTGGTATGTTAGCAGTAGGTAACTTTTAGATGTTTTGTCACAGGTTTTCGTTGCAGCTTTTCGAAATAGAAATCTGCATCTCCCACAAAACCATGAGGAGCTCTATGAGATTGACAGAGTGCAGGAAACATCTGAGGAATTAGAATTCCTACCTCACAAAGACAGACTCAGGTTTGACTCATTTCTTCCCTATTCACCGAAATATGTGGAAAGATCACACCAAATTGAAATTCTGATGGTAAGTCCAATGCACAAGAATTATGGTGCTGGATGCACTAGTTTACAAGTAATCAGTGGAAAGATGCCAGTTAGGTCCCACATTGAATGAACAAACAAATGACCGATCGAGACCGGATGGTTGTGAGACTGACCAACACTAAAATCTGGTGTGATCTACTAAAATTATAGCATAATTTTTCAACTAAATATCAGCCACTACGACTCAAACATTTGTGCATCTGTGGTTTTTTCTAACTCTAGAGCAAACCAATAAATCGATTTTATTGCACTAAGACTTTCACACCAATTTATATAGTAAATGAGAGAAACAGAGGCAATTTAATCCAGTCAGAAATCTATTCAAGCTCAAAATCGAATACTATGTCTTAACTGATTCATATTATACCTAACATTTTTAACCATTTTACTTCAGGTTCCTAGACAAAGCGACAATTCAAACTTCAGACTCACCAAACCCATGGAGACTCTGCAGGGTCACACAAGTAGAGAATGCAAAGATGTTTTTAAGCATTTTCCCTGTCTTCTGCTGCACCATCTTAATGAGTGCAGGCCAGGCACAAATGACTTCTTTCTCAATCCATCAAGGCCTGACCATGGGCGCCCGCATCATCGGCGACTTCAAGGTCCCACCCGGATCACTTCCCCTCATCCCTGTTGTCAGCTTGATCTTCATCATTCCCATGTATGAGCGCTTCTTTATTCCCTTTGCTCGAAAGATAACTGGAGTCCCCACAGGCATTACCTACTTGCAGCGCATTGGTGGTGGCCTCTTCCTCGCCATGGTGGCCATGGCTGCCGCTGAGTTTGTGGAGGTAAGGCGAAAGGAACTAGCAAAAAGCCTTGGGATGCTTGATGCAGTGCCTGGGGTCCAATCGCTACCGATGAACATCCTATGGCTTGCCTTCCAACAGGCAATATACAGTGTCAGCGAGATGTTTACCAATACAGGGCTGCAATAATTCTTCCATGCAGAGGCGCCTAAGGCATTGAGATCGGTCTCTACTACATTTGTTCAGTTGTCCATGGGAATTGGCTTCTTCCTCAGCACGAAGGTGTAGGCTGGTTGGAGGGAAACAATCTAAACAGGAGCCATTTGGAGCTATTCTACAAGGTTTGTTTCGCTACTTGGTGCCACCAACTTCCTCATTTTCCTGTTCTTCGCTCTTTGCTACAAGTATGTGTCTGCTTCCTATGTTAACCATACGTCCATACCAATGACAAGGAGGAACGAAATTTGAATTAAGACTGTGTTCTCTTTTCCATTTCAGTCTTTCTTACCACATTGTAAGTGAGATGTCATGTGGAGGAGGAGAAATTGCCTGTACTTTTAGTCATAAGTAACATATTAGATCCCTTTCTTTTTCCCAATGCACTTCATCTTCTGTCATTTTTTGTTTAGTCCAAATGACATTCTTACATTAAAACATACATACATACATACATACATATATAGTCTCGAGCCTCTGGGCAAACCCAGATAGGCTTAAAAGGATTGGCAAGGGCCAAATCAATGAGGGTGGACACTGAAGAGGAACCAATTGAGCTTGTCCATTAACAACAACCCTATTTTACACCAAACACCTGTCCAGAGTCTCGAGCCCCTGGGCACAATTTGGTGAGCCCAACTTTCTAAATCATTAAATGCTAGGTGGATCAAATTAATATAGTTCTCTGGAAGATGCCAGTATAATTCTAAAATTTGGGGTGTTTCTAATCCGTGTTTTGGAGTTTGAATTGATCATGAGATTCAGTTTTGGTTTTATCCATTGCATTTATTCAACACAGGATTCAAGAAAAATATAGGAAGACATGCATGTATAAAGATAACAATCAAATATATTAGAAAGTCTCTGTATCAAACCATAACATCATAGCAGTACTCTCTCTACTCTCAAAAACCACCTTCTTTAAATTATTATCACCATCATCCAAAAGACAGACAAAATAGATGGTGTATTGATTGCCTTGATTATCTACTCTTGACTGATCTTCTTCACAAGCAGCAACATCATCACCAGAGAAATCTCAAGTAATTCTTTATACAGTGGGGTTGAATTATTAATTCAAGTAATTCAGCATATACTCTTGCTCCTCTTTCACAATTTCCTTTTGCGCCGATTTCTTAAAGTCTTCCTATTCGGGAACCTCCTCCTCACCAAGCAAATCAGGTCCTTGATGATATGAATCTCTGCCATTACTTGGACTTGGAATATTCCTGCAATGTAATCATAGAAAAGAGAAAGCAAGAATTAGCATACTTGCTTGGTTCAATATTGACTGAATTCATCAAAATTTATAGCAAATACTTCCATCATCCATCCAAATTAAAGATTCTACAAAGTTGTATAGAAATCAAATCATTCGTGAGTTGTAATTTTCCAACTTATTAGTTAACCTCATCTAGGATTAAGTTATATTCTCCGAGATGAGATACAAGAATCACATATCTATAAGCTAATAATTCTATATCCATCAAGACTAGGGTTGTAAATGGATCGGCACCGGTCTGGGTCCACCGGAACCATTAAAGAGAAGGCGGAGCCAAATCCGGACCAGGAACCGTTTCGGAACCGATTTTTTTGCTCCGGTACTGGAACAAGGACCATATATGGGATGAGTCTGGATCCGAATCCACATTTAGATAGAGAATGATATTAAGAAAAATATTGTTTTTAGGTGATATTTTTGAAAATTGAGATAATATGTCAGGTCTCAGGGTCCACAGGTCCGAATCAATGTGGAATCGGACCCGGATCCATTTACTTATCAGGGCTTAAATAAGGATCCAGACCCGATTTTTTACAGGTTGAAACATTCGGATAATCGAAAAATCAGGACCCATTTACATCCCTAATCAAGATGGACAAAAGATTAACATATATATAGTTGATGATCGATGCTTACCAAACTGCAGATGCCCCTGTGAAGAACAAAGCAATAATGGCAAAGGCGAAAATATATCTCGGTACTCGTGCTTTGAAATCCATGACCAAAGGAGAATTAATTGCAGCTGATCAAATCTTCACAAGTAAGATGAGTGAGTTTCAAATCCTATGTACGTAAGAAAGCATGGTCCTGCATGCAATATATACACAAGGGGTACTTTAGTTAAAAACAAATTTAACCTAGTAAATAAATTGGTGGCCTCCTACTTTAGTTAGAAAATCCTTGAAAAATAGCCATCTAAGAAGAAGAAAATGAATATTTTTCTAAAAAAAAAAACAATCTAAATTTTTTTAATAATTAGGAAAAAATAAAATAATAAAAAAGAAGAATGAAACAATTAACTAAAAAAAATCACTATGTGCAAAACCAAAGATCATCCCACACCTTATCAAAATCCTACAAAATTTTAAAATTCGAAAAAAGAAGGAAGAAAAGATAGAATCTCAAAATCTAATGTTGAAATTCATTTATATGTTTCTTGTATAGGATTGCAAGATAAATCAAACATAGGGTATAATGAAACAAAGCAACAACATAAATCTACAAAAAAAAAAATAAAAAAAAATAAAAAAAAATAAAAAAAATAAAAAAAAATCTACCAAAGAAAAGTAATGAAATCACCATCATTATAAAATGGACCAGCTTTTCATCATGGTGAAAAAGGTCATCGCACCCTTGTAATAGGTTCTAACATAGCAGATCATGTCCATTGGTTATTGTATGAAAGCTTAGTAAAAAATTAGCATCTAACAAAAATAAAGGGGAACTCCAAATGTAGATAAATCATAAAAAGTTTATATTCTACCAAACCAACTCAAAAGATAAAAAAAAGATTTGTCAAATCTTTGGGACAATGTTTGTCAGTGGCGGACCTACACTTTTGGAACCCGGGGCGGGTGCCCCAGGTTGATTTTAAATTTTCCCATAGATTAATTTGGTCTTACCTATCCCACGTATATCTCGCCCCATGTCTAAATATTGTGATCGCCTCATGTTATAAGTTCTTAATGACTGAAAGTATCAGATTATCATGCCTTTTTCTTTCGACATCTTCTTTTTACCGAGAGTTCGATATCCTCTTTGTGCTGATCGAGCTTCTCGTTGTCGGTCTTCTCGTGGTTAGCCTCACACCAAATAGCCATAAATAAAAAAATCTCCCTCCCTCGGATTTAGCATAATCCTAATCACTCTATACCCAAATTTGAGTCGTTAATCTCCAAATTCTAACTTCAATCCCTTAATCCCCAAATTCTAATCCAAACCCTAAGCCCTAAATCACCTAATCTAATATATCTATAAGTCCAAATATAACCAAATAACTATTGGGCATACTTTAATCTTCAATTCACAAATAAATCAGGCCCTAGGATTTATATGTTTGATAACTTGAGTTAGATTTAAGTGAAATTTTTTCTTGTTTGCCATGAGCCATGACCAACTATAGAGAATTCCTTTTAGAGCTAGGTAAGTGCAGGCAAATAAATTTTTTAGATTGAAATAAAACTCCTTTGGGATGAATTGATGATCACTTGAATTTGGAAGAGGCAGTGGGAGGGCCCTTCAATTAGGCAAGAGATATGAGCATGGAAAAAAGTTTTGTGTCTCTCATAATGTAATACATTTTCTTGTTGGTATTTTTAATGTGAAAAAAGTTAGCAAAGTTAAACAAAAATTTTTCCCCACCCAAATAAAATTCCTAGGTCCGCCACTAATGTTTGTCATTCCATCATGATAGACATGAAGACCTGGACCCAATTCGGGTATTAGTCCTTTTGGGTCCATGGAATACATTCATACCTAAGGAATTAAAATCAAAATTTTTGTTTGTTTGTTTGTTTGTGACTTTATGTGACTTCAATCAGCTTTTAGATCTTTAATTTGAATCGTGTATGGGTCCATGTCCAGTCACATGGACCCAATTCGGGGTACCAGTCATTAGTTTAGGTCCAATACAATATGGACCTGAGTAGAGTACAATCCATTTCAACCCCTAGAATACAATCCATTTCAACTCATTCACCCACTTGTGTAATTATAACGAGATTCTTTTGAACATTGTTAAAATTTGATAAAGAGTACGATTTATCGATGAGTTTGATTGGATTTAAATAAAGAGTTTTGACTAGATTAAAAAAAATACTCTTAAAAAAAAAACAAAGAGTTTGATTGTATTTAAATACTAAAAGAGTGATTGGATTTGGATTTAAACTCTCAATTGGATTTAAACAAACAGTTTGCTTGAATTTAAACTTCTTCAATGGTTTTAACTAAAAGTTTGGGTTAAGATCGTGTCATACTGAAATCGAAATTGGAGTTCCAATTTTACAATCGGTTGTGAAATCAAGCTCCAGTTTCAAAACCGAATCCTATTAGACTCTTCACAAAATCAACAGGGGATTTGACAAGAGTTTAGGCATAACTATAGGTCCTTTATAAGTGTTATTTGATTATTTTATTGTTTTTTTTAAAGACTAGTGCAATAGGCCTGCGCATAATTAAAAAATCATTAAAATTCTTAATTAGAAATATTTTTAAATATTTAAATAAATTATAAATAAATGTTAATATATAATTCATAATAAAGATGAAAACTCATTAGAGAAATTTTAAGTAGCTGAAAATATTTAGGGAATGATCAAGTACATAGTAAAGACTTTAGGACCTTGATTTGATTTTATTTGTGTTTAGCCATAAATTGAGTACCATTTCAGAATTAAATGTGGATTTTGAAATTAATTGGTTCCATAATGGCCTCACAGATTAATTAATTCTACCAAATATCTAAAGAAAAATAAGGAGAAAAATGTCCATAATGGGCCCCTCAAATTAACTTTACTGAATATTGAAAGGAAAATAATGAGAAAAAAGTAGTGGAATATAGCCTATGTTACTGAAAATATGTTATGTTATTATTGTAAGCAATATTCAAAATTAAATGTGGATTTTAAAATTAATTGGCTTCCACAGTAGGCCCCACAGAATAATTAATCATACCATATAACTCAAGAAAAATAAAGAGAAAAATGTCCATAATGAGCCCCTCAGATTAATCTTACTGAATATTGAAAGGAAAATAAGGAGAAAAAGTAGTAGAATACAACCTATGTTACTAAAAATATTCTATGTCATTATTGTACGCAATATTCAAAATTAAATGTGGATTTTGGAATTAATTGATTTCCACAATGGGCCTCACAAATTAATTAATCATACCATATATCTCAAGAAGAATAAGGAGAAAAATGTCCATAATGGGCCCCTCAGATTAATCTTATTGAATATTGAAAAGAAAATAAGGGAAAAAAAAAAGTAGCAGAATACAGCCTATGTTACTGAAAATATGGGTGCTGTTTTACTATATATAATTATAATTATAATTTAGTTTGGTTATCGATCAAATTGTAAATCTGTTTAGGAAGTTTATCTTTTGTAGAATTCTATCAAGATAAGAGTGCAAGAAGAACCCACCTCTCGGATAACCTCTTGGGTTAGTAAAAGAACTTAATTTTAGGACTGCTAAAGTTTGATTTTAGCTATCCTTTCTTGGAAATTTACATCTTTGCAGGAAGTATACATGATTTAGTGGAATTCTAACAAGATCAAAATACTGGAAGAAACCATCTCACACATAACTTCTTGGGCTGGTTAGCTTAGATTGTTTTTCTAAAAAGAACTTCAAAATTTAGAAACTCCCAAATCATGGTTTTGTAGATCACCTCTCATATATTAATTGCGTTCATGAACTTACTTCTCTAAAAACGCCTGCCATTGAACGGTACATTACTAAAAATTATTATCACACAAACCGAAATGATAGCATAGTTTCCATATGCAGCTTCCCAACGGTAACCTTTCCTCTGTTATATAAACCCCAAAACCTATCACTTCTACTGCATATATCGAATCTAGTCAATTTGTTTTAGGGTTTTTGCAGACATGGGTTCTCTTGCTTTCCTCAGCTTTTTGCTAACAATCTCATTGGGTTTGATGTGGACTTGTCAAGGCCACGATTTCTATGTTGGAGGATCAAAAGGCTGGGTGCAAAACCCTTCTGAAAACTACAATCACTGGGCTGGAAGGAATAGGTTTCAAGTCAATGACTCTCTGGGTAACATGCATATAAAACTCTTCTTCTTTCATCTCACCGTCTTGTGTTTTCTGATGTAAAGTTAGTAGATTATGGGTTGTTTTTCATCTGGGTCACTGTTTTTTGACGTTGGTTTTGCAGTTTTCTCTTATAAGAAGGGAGAGGACTCTGTGCTTGTGGTGAACAAAGAGGACTACGATCAATGCAATACAAAGAATCCTATAAGCAACTTCAGCGATGGCTATTCAGTGTTTAAATTTGATAGGTCTGGTCCTTTCTTCTTCATTAGTGGGATTCAAGAGAAATGTCAAAAGGGTGAGAAGATGATAGTGGTGGTGTTGGCTGTGAGACATTCACATACACCTCCCATATCTCCTTCTCATACACCTCCCATATCACCTCCTCCAAGTGCTGAGGCGCCCAGTACTTCACCATCTGATTCTCCTGGAGAGAAGTATGTACCATCACCCTCTCCAACACCATCTGATTCTCCTGGAGAGAAGAATGCACCAGCGCCCTCTCCAAAGAGCTCATCTGCTGCTTCTTCTCTTTTATTTTCTTGGACGTCAAGGTTTTATTTTGTGGGAGTGGTAGTGGCCTTTGTGTTTGGGTCTTTTGTTGGGCCTTTCTAGGTGGATTTCGTTTGGCCCAATGCATGCAAGGATTCTTTTGTGGTTTTTTTATATATTTTTTTAGACTAATTTCTAGTAAGTAGTTTTGTAGATTCTGTGTGGTAATAATTTAGTGGGTTTCAAGGATATGTGGTTTGTTGAAAAGAGTAGAGCTGAATGTAACTGATATATAGGATTCTGCTAATGAACTAAATGGATTTTTCTCTCATGCTTTCTTTGAAGTTTGCCAATTGGATGTTGTTCTTTTGGAGTCATGTGAAGTATCTCCTTAGATTTGAAATTTCCACAGTCCATTACTCATTGATAGCGCCATTAATTTATCTCTGCATTGATTTTATTTTCCATGAAAAATGGAGACGTAATTAAAATTTTATTTTAAAGAGTTTTAGGGCTATGGATGTGGAGAAAAGAGGTGAAGACAAGTGGCGAAAATTCTATAACAGTGGAGATTTGAGCTCTTTATCACCTTTTCTTGACATGCAAAAGGGCCCCCTTTTATAATCAAATATATTTTTTTACCACTTGTTTAAGATTGCAGAGGATAAAAAAAAGGTGGAGAAAACTATTTATATTAGAAAGTTGAGATTGGGACAATTTTATCCACCTCTTCTTAACATGCAAAGGGACCCTGAGTTTTATTGTATGGTGCTCAGAGACTTTTCTTTTTCAATCAAATGTTATTTTACCTCTTAAAGAATATTGCAGAAAATGGTATTCTATTTCTTTTAGTCCAAATCTATTTTCCACAAAAAAATGGTGAAAAGTGCTTTTATTCCGAAAATAGAAGCCTCTGAAAAATGTCGAACACAAGGAACAACAGGAAACTAATCTTTCTTAAAATCATTTTCATACCCAAAGGGTTGCTTTGCATATACACAACCGAAAATAGAAGGTTTAATATTTACCCTAAAAAATGCCTCAGTTTAAAAACGTCCTACTTTCCTCCCCGCTTTTTTTTTTTTTTTTTTTCTTTTTCATGTGGTCCATATAGAGTTAATCTAGTCTTTTCACAAACACTACCCCCATGAATGGTCACAAAGTCCAAGTTTGACACTCATCAAATCTCACCATTGGATTGAAACATAATAAAATGATGTCTCTAAACCATTAAGATGATCATATGGACTCAAGATTTTGCATATAGGTAGGTCTCATATAGATCTTTTTATCCAATGGAATTCTATGATTATCATGTATCCTAGTATGCCCAACTAGGAGGGGCGTTGGAGACCTAAAAGATTAATTTGGTCACATTTTTAAAGTGTTGGTCACATGCATTTTTAATCATATATGCTTAATCTTAAGGTGAGACCAACTCAAAGTTGAATAAAATTTGGGGAGATCCACTCCACACAGAGGCTGATCATTGTATCATGCTCAAATTTTTAATAGGTGTCTCCACTTTAATGAGTGCCTAAACACTATAATGCCTAAATACTATAATGCATGCGAGTCCTAATTGTCCGCGGTGCTCACCCATGTTTCATGTGAGTGAACAAATAGCTCGACAGCCCAAGCCTAAGACTTTCATTACATGTTGAAAATTTTAAGTCCATTTCTCTCCTTTACTGACAATCCATCCCATTTTCTTCCAAAACCCAACTCTTAATGTTTGACAATACCTACAAATTTAAGTCCATTTCTCTCCTTTACTGACAATCCATGCCATTTTCTTCCAAACCACACTCATGATGTTTGACAATACCCTCGCCCACTTCAAATTCTAAATTACACAAATAAATCTCTCTCTCTCTCTCTCTCTCTCTCTCTCCATCCAGAGATATTGCTTAATTTGACATGTTTGATATATGAAAAAACAGGAAAGGACAGAAGAGACCCCGTCCTCCATTTCTCTCCTCTTTATAACCCAATTTGACCTTGATATGTTATTGGCCTGTCATAAGATCTAAAGAAAATACTACACTTGAATAGAATATTATAAAGGAAAAGGTACATGAAGATTTGAAAAAGTATTAAAGTTTTCGACAAAGTATAAAAGAGTAAGATTTTTGGCTCTATTTCAAAATTTTACAGGAACATTTGAATATTTTAATAAAGTATAAATTTTTTCACAATTCTTACAATAAAGTCCTTGCCATTAAAAAATTTAAAGATAATAAAAATACCCTTATGTCATTTTTCAAATTGTCCCTTTAATAAGTTATTTAGGACAAAGGATCAAGCCCAAACCAAATGACCTAGTGGAGCCCACTTCAACTAATTTTATACATGAAGTGTTGACAATAAGGGGTTTAAATGACAAAAAAAATAGATTCATTAAATAGTTATTACCATCAAAATCAAAATGGCCCCTTTTTTTTGGAAGAAAGTCGTTAACAAAAGACAAAAGCCTCATAAGGGAAGAGTATTCTTGTCATTTATCAAAAAGATTTTTATAGAGAGGACTGGATTGAATGCAGTGGACGGCTTTTATACTTTTTTTTTTTTTTAATATTCGAATCTTCATTTGCATTTTTTTTAAATGTACCAAAAGTCTTATACTATTTCCAACTTTTCCCCATTATAAAATATTCATATATTATCCACAGTTGGATCCACCTATTCAGAATTTGTACTATCCGTTAAAATAAAAAAGAATCTAGCTTCCTTTACCGTGGATTATGCCAAATTTCCTTTTCCATGGAATATGCCAAAATTTATCTCTTATATGTGTTGGGCTTACACTTAAGCTTGTCAATTGAGCCCGTTGAAATGGGTACCCGACTCGGCCCAAGCTTGAAGATATAGGGCTTTTAAAAAACTTGAGCCCGGCGGGCTGGGCTTGGACAATGATTTTAAAGCCCGATCAAAACGAGACTGAGAATGGGCAGAACAGGCCCGACCCATCCATACCCCCCCGTAAGCACATTTTACTCATTTTTAATAAACTTGTAGATAAGGAGAATTGTGGCAAAGGAGAAATTGAAGTAATCTTCTGAAGTGAAGTCTTACGCCTCATGATTCATGTTTGTTTCAAACCGAGTGACATTATCATAATCATTTTAGATTTTATGAAATATCTTGTTGGCTGATATTTTACCTCTTCTAAGAGAAAATTGGGTGATAATATAACTTTATGACAGAATGAGCTTTATTCTTGATTTTAGATTTTGCAAATTTTAGTAATTATTCCTCTTTTGGTGCAGGGTATCTAAGGGGTCCAGTGTTGTTTGACCCAAAAAGGTTGTAGGTAGGGCGATTCTCTTTGCACTAAATGCGGCTAAGAGTAAGGGGGAATCCAAAGTTGCCCTCTTCATAGATGCCTTAGAAGTCAATATTATCAAAGCCTTTTAAGGGGTGGGGTGACTGGAGTATTGAGCCTTTCATTCAAGATATTTAAGACTTTTGTTTCTTTCAGTTTTATCCTTGCGGACTTAAATGCGGTGGCACATAATTTCGTAAAACTACCATTTGATTTTGGAGCGGATTAATTTTACTCATTTATGTTTGTTTATATTGGTTGCTTTTGGGGGTGATTAATGATTCATGAGGAGAAGTGATCCTTTTTTTAAAGTTCTTTTTTAAAGAACCAAGACATTTAACTCATTTCACTAATAGGAGCTGTGGAGAATAAAGTTGAATAAACTTGTTTAGCTTATATTCAAGAGGATGTTAAGCCCTAGTCCGGCCCCGGGCCCGCACAGGTCGGAATTTAATATAGGCCTGTTTAATTTAGGGCCGGGGTTGGACAATCTCCGATAGGCCCTCTTGATATTTGGAATGGAATTGGACAACCCAAGCCCATGTCCGGCCCAACTCATTGACAAGCTTAACGAGAGCCCTAAAAAATGGAAAAAAAATAATAAAATCATGTGTCACACAGGTCATGGTGAAACGGGTCTCTTTCCATGACCATTAATAAATCTCTTGTAACTAACTATATATCCCAAGTTGAGCCATCCGAATTAGATAATGATGCCTAAGGTCGAAATGAGGAATTTTCAATCTAAAACATGGTTGGTTGATGGCTTTTCAATTGTCCCACTGGACCCACCCTCTTTAAAGAGGACATGATGTGACATTTTCACAGGATTTTGAGTGGAATATTGTGTGTGAATCATGTGAGCAAACAAATAGGAAGAAAACAAGAAAAAGAAGAATAATGCAACATCTCCAATTCTCACATATTAATCCACATAAATAGGAAGTCAGATTTCTGACATGGAAGTTGGAAAAACCTTTCATATGGTCCCAGACCCATCATGGTGATGGATCTATACTAGCAGTAGGCCTATGCCTTATTAGGCCTTATTCTATCAATCCCTCTCTATAGGAGGAGGAATATTTTGTCTCTATAATAAATAGGCCTTATTCTATCAATTCCTCTACAGGAGGAGGAATCTTTTGTATCTTATGTCTCTTTAATAAATTCTCCTTTCCAAAAAAAATAAATAAATAAACACAATTAGACCAGTTATTTAAAAATATAATTTCTGCAACACTAGCTGGGAATCTAGGAATTATTTTTTACTTTGACAAATTAATTTTGAATTTAGGAATTCTATCATTTAAGAAACTCAAAAACTCCAAATTCTATAAAAATCCTACATCTAGTTTTAGGTCCTGTTTGTTTTTGCTAGAATTTCTGACAAGAATTTGAGATATTAAATTTTTTATATATATATATGATGTGATGATGGCTTGTCCGTGATATTTACAAATGGCATGTTTCTTCACAAGAATATCAAAATCTCAGCCACTTGAAAAGTCTCAAATGCTCTGACAGAATCTTAAATCCCAACTCGATCCTTTGCGTTTTGGTGAAATTATGATGCTCAAAGCATCCAAGAATAACACCATGTTTGGGAAATTGGAACTTCCTTAGACAAGAATTCTTTGGATATTAGCCGAAAAAAGCTCTAAAGGATCATTTACTTGTTTAATAACATATGACCCAGAGTGGAACCTATATATGGATTTGGTCCCCATTTTCACATGATGTGACAGGAGTGTTTTTTTCTTTTTTTTCCTAGAAGTGATGGGAACTCCCACAAGAGAGGATACACAATTCACACATGTACAATAATAGCAACTCATATATGCAAGGAAGGGGAGACCTGGTTCGAAGCGTGAACCTCCAAATTAGAAGTGTGATTCCTCACCATTGGGATAAGAAGCTGTTATAGATTCCACAGAAGTTGACCCTTCATAGCTGGACAATGCTTTGATGATGTTAATAAAGTTGTGAACTAGATTGCTCTACTTGCTGATGCCATTTAATACTAATTAGTTGGAATGGGAAAGGCCCATAGACGTCTAATGTTCACAATGGATTGGAACAATGGCATTCTTGTCTCAAAAGTCTCTTGGAAAAGTCTTTTACCAAAAGAAGAAATCCAAAAACATCATTGACTGTCAGTGCACCATTTCCCCATCACATTATTTGACTAAGGAGCTATATGTACACAGTGAAATTATTAAAGGGTCCTGATAGTGTGGTCCTTTTCAGAGCTTGAAATGCCTCTCCCTATAGATAAAAATATTCTCCCCCCTTGCTATCCTTTGTACGCACTGTGCATCATGAGAAAAGATCAAAATACCCAAGTTTATGTGAGAGGAAGGCAGACTTTTATAAAGGCAAATTGCATAATCCCATAAATTTGAACATTTTGATTTTTTCTTCGCATGATGTGTCTTCTGTACAAAATTAAACTTTGGAGCCCTTAATGATCAATTGATGCAATCGGCACATCATGCCTATGTAGCATCCATCTGCTAGTCCAAACCCACTAAAGTACTCTATTGAGGTCAACGTCCACCCTCGCTTCTGAGCTGTCATAATTGAGGTTGAGCCCTCGCCCTCACCATAAAACTATTGTTATAACGTTTCCTATCACCAATTGGTTTTTGGAGTGGGGTGTAAAATCTTATATACTCCTCTTCCTTATCTCTCTGGGATTGTATTTATATCTAGCCAATGCCCTAGTAAAGATGTCTTTCATGAGAGACACCGTTTGAACCCCTTTTTGAAGAATGTTGGTCCCTTAAGATCAACCCAATCCCCTGGCATTCACTACCCTCTACTTCTCGCAATGTATTGGCACAATTTTATGTAATTCATTTAACGGTTTCTCTCAATTGGATTGAAATCCTCGAAAAATGATGTCGTCTAAATCATTAAACTCGAGGACCATAAATCAAGGGGTTAGGATAATCTAATAAGTTAAAATTCTGAATTCTTCGATCTCCCATCCACCCTATGATTAACGTGGCCTAAGTGGGGCCAACTAGAAAGTCCACACGATACATCCATGAGACACATCTGCACCAAAGAAGAACCCCTATGCCGATGTCTCCCATGAACCTACCATGTAGACTCTCTTATAAGGCCCACTTGGAACCCCACCGATCATTGAGGAGGTGGGAGATCTATAAATACTTCTAAATCCTTGATCTATGACTCTAAAAAAGATTTGGGTTTCTAAAAGATATCATTTTTTATTTTTTTTATTTTATAGATTTTTTTTCAATCCAACGGTGGTAAATTTGGACTTATGTCTATTCATGGATTGCGAGCGAGGATTGGGCGAGAAAGAGTAATAGAAAGATGCCCAGAATGTCTCTCATGAGAGACATCCTCATATGAGCATTGGCTCTCTAGTGTGGGCCTTGCATCATAGATTTTGTTGGCTGCCGAATCTTACTAAAAGATTGAATGGCACTAGTGCTTTCCACCATGAAGGCTTATATATGTTTTAAAGTGACCAGCCCAGATGAATCGTCTGATGGCAAAAGAGGAAAAAAAAAAAAAAAAAAGGACCCAGTCAGGAGCCTTGTTCAACATCAGCATCGCAATTAATGTCGATCATCCTCAATGGCAGGTGGGTTCAGATTCTTCGAGTGAGCAGTCTGAAAAGATGATATGAGTCCTCTTTCGTTTGTCATGAGATTTGAGAACGATCCAAATCCAAAGTAGCAATTCATGGCCCACCTCGTTTCACACGGCTTGTCGTTTTCTGTTTACCACCTCTCTCTCCACCTGATGGTTATTAAAGTACTAAAGCCAACCAAAGCTGCTGCATAATTTTCCATGCACCTCTCTCTCTCTCTCTCTCAAGCCAACCAAAGGTGCTGCATACTCTCTCTCTCCCTCTCTAATAGGTTATAAGATGGAAGACGCTAGTTGAGTGACCTACGGGGAGGGGCAGAATAAAATACATAAGGTTTAATTTGTTTGTTTCGATGGAATTGAATTGCAAGGAACTCACGGCCAAACAAACAGGATCAAACAAAGGAATCTGACTTTATATGATTTTTCTTTTTTTTTTTTTTTGCTAGATAGAGAACTCCCATCTCACATTGATTCATTTTCTATTAAAGGATGCAGGGATGTAAATAGGTCGGATCCAAAACTAGAACCGTATGTAATGAGAAGGTGGAATTAGAGCTGTTTCGAAATCGGTTTCTTAGTTCCGTAATCGGAACCATTAAAAAGAAGATAGAACCGAAACTTGAACTGTATATAGGACGGGTACGGGTCCGAGTTCGGATTTAGATATGAAAAGGGCCTAGTCTTTAGGAGAAATTTTCAGAAATTGAGGTGATATGTTGGGTCCACGGATTGCAACCAAGGTGGAACCGGACATAGACCCAGTTAGGTCACGGGTTAAAAAAGAAAAGAAAAGGGGACCCGAACCTGGACCCATTTACTTATTGGTGCTTAAATAAGGATCCCAACCTCACTACAAGAAATATGAGTTTTATAAACACCGGAAAAGCCCTCTTTTCGTGTGGTGCCTGGGTGGTCACGTTGGACTCTTCTGTTTAAACCACTTTTAGAAACATCACCATCATCATTATCTAATGTCTTGTTCCATCTATATTGAGTTAGCTGCACTACATGAAAATAATAAAAGTTGGATGTTCTAGTCTGTAATTACAAGAAATGATATTTAATGTTGGCGATAGCATGGTATTCATCGAATTGTCGATCATGTGAATTTAACTTGTCTCTTGTTCAGTGTCCTATGTTGGTTTTTTTTTTTTGGGGCCTTTTGCCTTTGTTTTTCCCTCCCTCTAATAATACAATTTGCCATTAGAAAAAAAAAAAGTGAATTTAACTTGTGCCGGGCTCATATTAATTTATTTGATGAAGGCCACTCATATCACACACAATACCTTTTGTAAAAAAATCTGACCGAGTTTCGCTTTAACTGGAGTGACATGCACAATAAAATTAATCATGTACGTAAATAAGGATGTATGTGATATCAGTGAGCTAAATCAAGTGAAATTTGTGGTCAACAACACCATAATTGTGGTTTCTCAATCTTTTAACAAATTATTGATCGTCACTGGTTGAACTGGTAGTTAGGGATTTATGTAATGTGCATGGTAAATGAATTGACTATTGATCAAAGCCAAAATAATATCCAATGCCAAATGTGAAACATGAGACACTCCAGTGGTAAAGGGTGTCTCTTCTCACATACTGCTAGGGATCGATCCCTAGTTAAGTAGGTTGTCCCAATTGTACTGTCCTACCGACCTAATTAAGGGGGAAAAGCATATGTGTGAATTTATATTTCCCAATAAAACAGTATGTGGGAACACTTGCAAGCTGCAACATACATCGAGCAATATTTGTGTTAATCTTTTCATGAACATGGGGCATACAAGCTTTGCATCATTGCATGTGGCAGCATTCTAACCAGGCAATATTGGGGCCTGCACTATACATTGTTGGAAAAAGAAGGCGGGACCGTTTCTAAAAGAAGAAAAGAACATCTTGATTGAACATTTGCCTCACAAGGGTGTGACATCATTTATCAGTTTAAAATAGACATGAGTTTGAAAAAATCAATCATAAAATACCGCAACCATTGTCCTTTACTTCACCATGTTTTCATCAAGCAAAACATAGAAAATTAATGAAAACCTATGATTAGTATTATAACCAAAAGGTGAAGGTGTGTGCCAGTTTTACAAGTTTCAGAAATAAAAATGATCAAGAAATTCGCCAAGCCAAACCATTGATATCTCAGTAACAAGGTAACTCAGTCTCACGTACCAGGAATCCCTTTGAACAAAAGAAAAAGGAGAAAAATAAAATAAAATCTAGTTATGGAAAAAATGATATTTTGGATCATTATTCACGGGTTGAAACCTATTTTAGATTTTGATTAATAAAGAGGTCTAAATCCAGAATCCAATTTAGGTTTCGATTGCTGAATGAAACCAGATCCAAATTGATAGAGGTTTTGACTCTTGGACCTAGGACTCGGCTTGTGGATATACATTTTTATGTCATTGTTCTTGACTATGGACAGGCTAATGTCATCTTGCAACAACCTATATATTAATTATGAAGATTTTGGGATTTATAATTCACTATTATTGGGTTGAATGTGATTCTTTTTTGAATTTCTGAGTTGATGATATCCTTATTTTAAGAAAAAAGAAAAAAGAAAAAAGACAAAAGAAGTTGAAACCAGTTTCGGACCCGGATTTGTTCTATTTATCGAAACCAAGTTTAGAACCATGTAAATAAGTCCCAAACCGAAATTAGAACAATCTTTACAAAAAAGCTCCGGTTCTAGGCCTAGTATGGTTTTGGCCCAAAACCAACCCATTTGCATTCCTACTAGAAGTACCCATAATAACCAACCAATTTGCATTCCTACCAGACGTACCCAGAATTTAGAGTTAGATGGATGAATGAGAGCATCAATATGGTGGGCCATCAATTGGTCTTATCCCAATCCATTAAGAAGCTCATTAATCTATTAGGTTATATGGGTGCTACAATCCATTAAAGAGTCCAGATGGTCAACAATCACAATCTTAGGCATGGTCGAGCAAGAAGGGCCATGTTGTATGCTAGGAGTCATCTTGATTGATTACCTTTTTTTTTTTCTCTTTTAGTAAATGAATAATGCACAAGGCTTCATTTGTACATGATAAGGCTAATGAATTCCTCGTGCATGCTAAGTGATCCTTTCTTGGTTGACCGAAGCAAGTTACACTGTGGAGCTCCCAAACTCTTCATATATATATATATATATAGGGAGGTGCTTCTATAAGAGACATTCTCACCAAGTTTATGAGAGATGGGTGGGGTTCCTCACTTCCATATCCACTTTCACCAACTTAAATGTAAGGACCCCCAACTTAATATGAGAGGTGCTCCTATGAGAGACACTCTCATCAAGTTTATGAGAGATGAGTAGGGGAGGAACCCCAACTTAAATGTGAGGGCCCCTACCCATCTCTCACCAAGTTTATGAGAGATGGGTGGGGGCCCTCACTTCCATATCCACTCTCATCAACTTAAATACAAGGATCCCCAACTTAAATGTGAGGGCTCCCACCCATCTCTCACCAACTTGGTGAGAGTGTCTCTCACTTAGAGCATCTCCATATATATATATATATATACATATATATATTTTAGCTAAAACATTACTTCCCCAATCCCCTCATTGTGACCAACCAAATATGGTAAAATAAAATCTTTTACTACCAAAAACTTCCTAACTATATATTTTACTTCATCACTTGAAAACATTACACATTTACTTCATCACTTGAAAACAAACATGTAATGTATTAATGAAAAACATTAATGTTACATCCGACGCAACCCTTTTATTTATGAGGTCTTCATGTCGGCATTTTACTTTGACAGTGAAATAACAACTGCGAGTACAAAGGCATTGTAGAATTGGGGTTAATCTATAAAAAAAAAGGAAAAAAAAAAACTATTTTTAGGAAATTTGGTCCGTGGAACCAAGTCAGTCAAGAGGAAATCGACATGACTCAAGCACCCATGTGCCGGCCAATTTTTCCCCAGTGCAAGGGGTCCAGGGTAAGTCTCCTCTCCCTCTATAGATAATCATTTCAACCCCCTTCCAATCCCACCACTTTTTCCAGCAGGATCCTCTCTCTCTCTTTCTCCTCTCCCTCTATAGATAATCATTTCAACCCTCTTCCAATCCCACCACCTTTTCCAGCAGGATCCTCTCTCTCTCTCTCTCTCTCTCTCATTTTTTTACTCTTTCAGTTCAAGCAAATGTCCGGAGAGAAGCTTTTTGCAGGTGTTGAAGAGACCATGGAAGAAGATAAGAAGAAATGTCATCCCTTACCTAAAATGGATAGAAAGACTGTAGAGAAGAGAAGGAGAATCCAAATGAAGACCCTCTATTCCAAGCTCAACTCACTCATCCCACACCACCACCATTCAGGGGTTCTCTCTCTCTCTCTCTCTCTCTCTCTCTCTCTGGCTTCCATTTCAGCGTCTAGGTTTTTGGGTGATATATATCTAAACAGTGGATCTTAATCGATGATCCAAGTACATTTGGATATCCCACCCCTTTCTATGTGTGTTTGTAGTTTAATCTGTATTTGGTGAATGAGTTTGTTTGCGTTTTGGGACTCTTAGATTCTGTCGCATTTTTTAACCAATGGGCCTCAGTCGCAGTCTCATGAGATATTAGGATATCTCTCTCTCTCTCTCTCTCTCTCTCTCTCTCTCTCTCTCTCTCATATTTCAGTATGCCAGCATATTGGGATTTTAACATACCCAACTTAATGTAAGTCAAGTCAAGACCTCTCTCTCTCTCTCTCTCTCTCTCTCTAAAGGGAAGGAGAAGCATGTTACTTGACCATCATCATGTTGATTTTGTGGTTTTTCCGACTTTTGTATTATTTTAATTATTTTTGTTTTTTATGCAACCAATGGAGTTCACATTCAAATGGGGTCTGGCGCTATTTAAAACTATTTTCATGTTGTAAATAAAAGATTACTCTTTATTATGTCAAATGATGTCCAAATGAAATGAAATTGGATCCTTAATTACAAGGCTGTGTTTGTACATTTTCTACTAGAATTGAATAGTTATGGCTTTTTTTTTTTTTTTTTTTTAAGTTCTGGTAAGTTACAGTGTAGTGATGACTTTAAGGGTTGTACTTGGTTTCTAGATATTTTATTATTATGTTTAAAAAGTAATGATTAAAAAAATATTGTACGTTTAGATGGAGATTTGTTTTTGGCTTCCTGTTATTCATAAGTCATATAAAACATCAGTTATAGTTTTTGTTTTAAAGAAAATCAAGCACTTTCATGGTAGAGTAGATTTTCCTTCATACTTGTTGAGTGGAACAAATAACTAATGCTTGGATTGGCATATGACATGTTGAGTTTTGATTGGACTTTCCTTCTCTGCTTCTACTGTATGGTGTTTTGGATTTTCAAACAATCATTTAGGATTTGTACAAACCCTAAAATTCTCATGTTGCCATCCAAACTCTACCTGTGTGTCTTTAGGCTGACAGATCTTTCCTCTTGTCATCACCCAGTGGCAAAAACACGCATGCTCCTTGAAAAATAGTCAAACTTGGAAAAGTAAAGCTAGATGCTTCTCCTTTTCTTATGTATGATGTTTGGATCTTTCTTGTTGTGGCAGGATGTTCCAATGCTTTCAGATCAGCTTGATGAAGCTATAAATCACATAAAAACATTGCAAGAAGATTTGGAGAAAATGAAAGAGAGGAAGAAATCTCTGATGGGAATGGACGAAATAAACAAAAGAATGAACATGGGAACGGCGATTGGCTTACAACCTACTCGTATCGAAATTCAAGATCTGGGTTCAACTATGGTGGTGCTATTGATCAGTGGGTTGGATAATCAGCTCATATTTTACAAATCTATTTGTGTTCTTGAGGAAGAAGGTGCTGAAGTTGTGAATGCCACTTATTATATTATGGATGATAAGGTCTTCCACACTATACATTCCAAGGTAATTAAACTACTTACTATGTTTATTAATTCTCTGTCTTTTCTTTCATATTGCATATGTGAAATTTCAATGAGAGAGGTACTGAAACTAAAACTTGGTTGTGTGTTTTTCTTTCCTTATTTTTTGTTTTAGATTCCGGACTGCGAGCTGGGCTATAAGGGTGCAAAGATATCAGGGAGACTACACGAGCTTGTACATGAGATTTCCAGTAATCTTTGAAATGGAATGCCATTATTACGGATCTTCAATCAAAGATTTCCCTAAGCTTCCTACTGTAGTACTACTTTCTTATATATTACATTGTACTGAATATTGTTGTACAAAGTTACTATGTATTTGAGATGGAACAATTAGAGCTAGCTGGCTGAGAAGCACATTCATGGGGCACCCAACATCAGTTTCAATAATCTAGTTAGTAGAAGGATTTGAGTTGGAACAATTAGAGCTAGCTGGCTGAGAAGCACATTCATCTGGCACCCAACATCATTTTCAATAATCTAGTTAGTAGAAGGAGATGATTGGCAGAATAATGGACGTTCAAGTGACATAAAAAAGAATAAAGTAACAGGGGTTTTTCATTAAGAAAGGGAGAGGCCGATGAAATGAAGTATTTGTTCATCAGCTGTAGAAGAAATCAAATTAGTACTAATATAATCCAAACGGTCATCAACTTGAGTTCTTACTGTACTGGGTGATGCTTAATTCACCTAAATTAGAATTTGTTAGGCCTCGTCCCGAGTTAATTGAGATTAACTCTAATTGATTGGAAATTAAGTTAATTAAATCTGATTAATTAAGCTAATGATGGTTTATGGCCAAATGGAATTGAATTAGCCTAAAATGAATGATTTAGGCTTAATGAAGTGTTAATGAATGAGATTGAATGAATTGAATGAAGTTTAGACTCAAACAAGGAAATTAAGGATTTTTTCGTAAATACGAATTTTCACGTATTTTATCGAATAAGGAAACTCTTGCTACTAACATGTGTATCTCGACGAGTACGTTAACTTTCATAATAGACTCGAAGTCATTCGACGAGAATCGAATTAAATGACCCTTCATTTGACTCGAATTGTAATTGAGAGGAATTAATGGACTTAAGTGCAAATTCACAGCTTATATAAGCTAAAATGCCTTCAATGAATTCATTCATCTCATTTCTAGCACAACCAAACCCTAGACATCATTCTTCTTCTCCCTTTTCTTCTTCTTTCTTCCATTTCATCTCCATCAAGCATCAAGAGTGAAGTTTTGGAGTGATTGAGTGAAGAAGTTCATCTTCTCCATCTTCTTCATCTTCTTCTTGAGTTTTCTTGAGAAAAGACTTCAAGTTGAGAAGTTTCCTTCTCAAATCCAAGCTAAGAGAAGGGGTTTTTGTCAATCAACCTTCATAACATGCAAGTATATATGCATTTCTAGTGGTTTATGATGTTGTAAAACTTGTATGAACTCAAGGAGTTCAAAATATGAATTTTGTTTTACAATTTCTGAAGCTCCAGAATTCAATTCTGGGAGTAATTCGGCTAGCCGCAAGGCTAACCGCCAGAAATCCACAAAATAGTCAGTCTTTGGAAAGCTGACCGTCAGATTTCGGTTAGCCGAAATTGAAATTTCGTCTAACTACCAGTTAACCGCAACGCCGACCGAAATTAGGTCAAAATTTGCATCAAAAGACAAGCTTTTGGAAAGCTGACTGAACCTGGTTTGGCTAGCCGCCAGCCAAATTTCGGCTAACCGTCAGGTGACCGCCAAGGTAACCGCCACTGAGAAAAAAGATTGTGCATTGAATTCTGATTCTTTTAAATTGAGAGCCTAACTATTAAGGCTAATGATAATGATATCTAAACCTTCATAAGTGTTAGCTAAGGTTATCTAATACACAATCTAATTAGAATAATGTCACCCACAGTAACACGTTTATTGATAATGAATGTTTCACTCATTTGTTTGGTTTAGATAATTGTTTAGGATTGGAATGTGGTTGACTAGAGTGACTGGTTTTAATTTGAATTATGCGTTTGGCACTACATAGTGGTTTCTGAAGCTCGTTAATGGGCCACATTGAATTAATGAATAATCATTAAATGTGACATTGAAAATTGAACAATTGTTAAGTGTAACACTGAACAGTATATAGTTACGAAAGGTAACAATGAATTAATGAACAATCCTACTGCAGTAGATGGAATTGGGGGCGTTCCGGAGCTCCGTGGTGATACTAGTGATCTCTGATTCAGACACTGGGAAATCCCACCCTTAAATGGACCGAAAGGTTATGGACCGAAAGATCATAGACTGAAAAGTCACCGAATTAATAAGTCACAAATTGGATTAATGAGTCCCACTGATAAGCTATTAATAAATGATTAACAAGATTAATGAATTAAATGAAAATCAATGAAATAAACGAATGTGAAACCGAATTAAAAATGAAACAAATGCTATGGTAGTTGCCAATATAGTTATTGTTATTACTATATTTGTTATACAAGATATTGATGTAGAATTGAATTGTCAAGAATTGTTAAATCAGTAAATCAATAGAAATAACATGAGCTATCATAGAACTGTATATACATTATTGAACCGTCATATTCATGGTGTTACTAATAATATTACAGGCCCAGTTGCCCATGCAGGTCAGGTAGAGGCCGTACCGCCAGCGGAGGAAGCCCGTCCAATTCCTCTAGGAGGATTGATCGAATGGACATGATCCAGAGTGCGAAATTGAATTGGAGTATTTTGTAAACGTTTTGGAAATATTTAATAAACACTTTTGTATATTCATTTTGAATAGTATATAAATGTCACATGCATTGTATTTGAATATGCAGTGGTTGACTTGATAACAAATGAAATGTGTATATTGAACTATACTGTTAATGTAAAGTACTTGTATATGTTCCGAAATCATCAATGTATATTTATATGTTTCGCAAAAATGTACATTTGACAGGTATGTATGATAGATCTTTTGTGGACTTCGTATTAACTTCGGTTAATTCGGGGTTTACGGGAGTAAGTATGATTGACTTTGCAACCTGGGGTTAAGCCCTGATTACTCTGATCTCGGGCTCGGGTTGTGACAGAACTTCATTTGTTCATATGTTGGGTTCATCTAGTATATATATAGATGACAAATGTCTCTTAGCAGGATAGAGTCCCATCACCTTTCATATAGGAATGCCTCTGAGTCCTACCTATATCACACCTACACCAAGATAAGATGAGTTTGCGTAGAAGCAGTTAGAAGAGAGGAAGAAGTGGAATTGAAAACAATAGACTAGTGATTCAAGAATGTAAGACCAAAATATCCCTTTAAAAAGCCCTTGGTGGCCTTTTTAATTGGTTGTTTAATTGTTTTGTTATGAGAATCATAAAATAAAAAAAATTCAAAGAAGAGGAGAAAGGTAAGGTGATGCACCATGAGATTGGAATAAAAGTGGCTATGCAAAAGCAATCAATTGGCAAGAATGGAAAAGTGGATAGAGGCACAAGGATCACCAGCTGCTAGAGCACAATTGTTGATTGCAAGCAGAACCAAAAAACCTTGCTTTAACCTAACCTACCTTTAGGATGATGAAAATCCTCAATGTTACCAAGTGAAGTTTTTTAAATCTAGCCAAATTGTAATTGCTTGATTGGATTGGGGGTATTTTTTGCGAAGGAGGAAGAATAGCAATTCTCTCCAGAAGCAAATAAGGAAAGAAAAAGTGCAAGCAGCAAGAAAACTAGCTGGTTGTGCATTCACATTGTTGCATCATTAGGGCCCATTTGTTTGCATGGAATTGGATGCTCATGAATTCTAAAGAAATGCATACCTGGCAAAGTCGCTGAAATTGGATGAACAAAGGTATAGCCATCAAATAATCTAGTCTTTAGTGAAAATTTCATATCCTGCCTTCACCTTGAGAAAATCAAAACCTAGGAAACCAGGGTCCCATCTACTTCACCTTGTATCCTTCTCCTTCGAACCTTTTTTTAATATTCCTTAGTTGGAACTCATTTTTCCCTAAATCCCATGAAAATAAGTGGGCTCATAGGTTACGTTTGTGTAACTCCCTTTCCATGGAAATGTAATGGAAAAAAGAATGTGGGCGACCATTTGTGGTCCAAGGTTGGTCTATGGTCTTGTCAACCGAGTTCAACCCATCAAGGATCTGAGCCTTTTTTTTTTATCTTTGAGCCAAATTTGGTGAAAACTCGATTGTAAATGTCAAACCGGTGTGGGAGAATTTATTATCTTAAAAAGAAAGCGTGATTCGTGACTAAAGTAATCCATCTCATATATATAATATTTTTTAGGGGCGTTTGGCCACGGGTCTCTTAACATCGTATTTTATTGCAAAAGGTCCACGTTTCTCTTTCGTAGAGGCAAAGGTCCATTTTCAAGTTTTAAACAGTTAAAAAGTCCAAAATTCCCCTCGTGGATATACTCTCCGCATTATTAAAAAGTACTGAAAATCAGCTCGTAAATTTTGTAAAGACAAAACGTTCCGACAAAATAGGAATTTCGACAGAGGAGATAAGGAGAAAGGGAGAAAGTGATTCAACAAACAAGATATCATCATATTGCACTTCTTTTTCTTTTTTTTCTTCTTCTCCTCCTCCTTTATCTTCTGATTCTTCTTATTCTTCGTCTAATCCATTTTCACTCAATCCAAACAAGAAGTGTGTTGAATATTACAATATTTGCAAACAGTGATCATTTTCAAACCCTAGCAATCTGTATATCATAAGAAATACAAACTCAGATAAATTCACATCAAACTCAAATAAATTCATACCAAACCCAGATAAATTCATACCAAACTTAGATAAATTCATTTGAATTTCTGGCAAAAACTCAGATAAATTTATCTGAATCTCTTAAAAAACTCAAATAAATTTAACTGACTTTCTTTCAAAACTAAGATAAACTTAACTGACTTTCTTTCAAAGCTCAGAAAAATGTATCCTCTGCAAATAACTGTTTTCGATTTTGGGTTCTGCAATACCTAATTCCAAGAACCCTTCTCCTTCATCTTGATCTAGATCTAACAATAATGGCCTACCTTTGATCATTTGATTTTCTGGCTTCTCTATCGACGATCAACACATCCAAACTGATCTGTTCTGCTTCCGACTTCTGCAAAACTTCTTCGACAGGTTCTACAACAGAGACTGTCTTATCTCTGTTCTCTACAACATCGCAGGTGATGGGATTTCTTCTTCTCAAACAGTGGCGAGCTTTGAGTTGCTTCATGAGGAAGTCTTGCTTGGAAGCATTGAGTGTGTAAACAGAAGACGTAGCAACATCATTTCCTCCCATTTGAATTACGAAGCTTGATCTAAAATTAGGTAATAAAATCCGTCAGATAGCTTGATGCATTCATAAGAGGGCAAATTAATTATTAAATATCATGTTAAGGAGCTTAAAACTAAGGATTAAATTCGTGACATAACTTCAAATGGTTAGAAGGGCAAATCATTTATGCAAATGTATGATCTGGCATACTTAGGGACCTTCGCCTGAAATAAGTTTAGGTGAATGGACTAGAAGTCTTAAACGAATATCCTGTAGATTAGAGGCCTTAAACGACAATATTAAGGGACCTCCGGCTAATTTTTCCTTTTTTTTTTTAACAATCTTAAGACAATATAATTGCCTTGGCCAAATCACTAATACTAATGACTCAGATTTTGGATGGCTCGAAATTATGGGTGAGTTAAAATGAAGAGCTTTCTTGGCCCAAGCAGTGATAAATGATAGATATAATCCTGATCAATAGATAGCCTTTTGGTTGGTTTGCTTTGATAATGAGGAGGGTGATTGTAGAGGGGCTTTCATAGGTGCTAAGAAAGCAGATATTATATATATATATATATATATCATGTATTATGTAACCTTAGACTCTGAAGAGAGTCTAGATGTAAAGGTTGCTCTCTTACCGTGGACATAGACGGATTTTCCGAACCACGTAAAGTCCTCGTGTATCTCTCTTGTGTGATGGTTGATCGATCGCAGGTTTTAAACTAGTATTAGAGTGATTGTGTGTGATCGGAAAAGATCCAATGGATCGGATCTTAGAGGGCGGGACAGATCGGCTGTTGATCAATGGGCCACGTAGGTCAATTGTACGTCAATGAGCTTGGGTTCAGTCTTTATGCAGAAGTTCAAAGAACTGGTGGAATTATAGATCGATCCCCAGTGTAGATCGATCGATAAGTGGGCCACGGATTTGCTAGAGAAGAAACCATGTTCCTCTCTTCCTCGCTCTGCCGTCTCGTCGTGGCTAGAGATCATGGAAGCCATCATGGTTCTGCGTGTCATCATAAAAGAAATGTACGAGGATTTTACATGGTTCGGCAAATCCACTTACATACACGGCCAGAGAGCAACCTTTACATCTTAACTCTCTTCAGATTGCATAGTGGAACTCTTTCGTCTTCTCCCGTAGACGTAGGCCAAAAGCCGAACCATATAAATCTCTTTGTTCTGTGTTTGATTGTTCTTCTCTTAATCCTTAGATCACAACATATAGTCTTATAAGTTTCTAATGACAGGCAGTTTCATTGAGATAATTCGAAACCCACTTGTAATAAAAAAAAGTAAATTTGCAAATATATAAATGTGAGATGGACAAATTTGTCATATAGTAAAAACTTATCATGAAAAACCCATACATGTTGAGGGGGTGTTCCAAAAAGCCTCCATGGATGCTGTCTCCACAATTCAGATACGGTCCTCCAAGCCTCAGAGATACATTCCACATCCACCGTCTTCCTCTTGTGAAGTGGCCCCACTTATTTAATGAATTTGTAAAGTCTAAGTTTATATATATATATATATATATATGGTCCAGATGTTTCCTATGTGGGCCACACTGTATAGTCTCACTAAATACCAATATATATCATGCATACTTTTAAGCCTTACTGTAAATCTGACAAGTTCAATTTTTTATTTTTTATTTTTTTTGCAATTGCTCAAACACTCTAATGTTATGAAATTAGATGGGCCACTAAAGAATCAATCTAAATCATTAAAACAATACGTGGCCTCTAATTATTATATTTTAGGTATAGATTTCTCAAAAAATAAGCTTTACTGAGTACTTCATCTTGACAATTGGAAAATCAAGAGAGTAATTAATTGTTATATATATATATTTTTAATTTCTATACCTTTTTGAACTGGTCTTGATTTAAATGACTTGCATAAATATTTATCTTATTTTTTATTATACTTTTTATTTAGAACTAAATTTAATAGTTATTATTTTACATTAGCTTAATCTAGTTTAGTGATTCTATTTCATTGCATCAATCTCTTTGACTCTCACTAGATGTTTTAAATAAAAAGGCAAAATATTAAAGATTTGTTTCTTCTTTATAAGTTTAGTTTTCTTTGAGATTTATTTTCTTTTTGATAATACTCATCATCCAAATTTTTTAATATATTTTTATTTTTAGGCCTGGGCTTAGCATAGGCCTTTGTCGCTAGTTTAATACTAACAGAAAATGAAAGGTCTGCTTAGATAGCTAAAAAGCCGAATTTGCACTATGAGAGGAGGAAAACCTGCAAGCAGCGAAACTTGCAAGCAACAGCGTTACCATTGCATCTAGAGGTAGATATGTAGCATTTGTAGCTTTTCCTCCACTCTAAGAGGAGGAAAACTTTCATTTTCAGTTATGCACCTATAAGAGCATGAATGCAATGTTCTCTAGGTATTTTGGTAACTCGAATGACTTCTTTGGGGATCATATTTCCTATCGTTAAAGACAGATTTTACGAATTAAGATTTGAATTGAAATAGGTAATTTACATGATTGAGTTTGTTTAAGAGAAATATCATAAGTTTGAGAGGAAAATTTTAGGGGATTCAAACTTATCAAATGGATAACTTTCCATTTTAGCAGTTTGGGGAGGGCCCATGTCAAAGAGAGCTTCCTACCTGCCCATGTGCAAAACGAATCTTACCGCTTTAATATATATAATTGTTGCTTTGTATTTGATTGCAACCATCTCTGACTTATGTTTTCTGGTTGGAGATATGTAATTTTACTAGTCTCAGTTGGTGTTGAATTTATCATCTCCATCGTTGATAAATCCATAATTGAAAAAAAGATTTTAATTGGCTAAAGTTATGGGTGTGGTGGTGGGGAGGTGAGTGTTTGTGTGTTGATATATATATATATATATATATGGGAAATTCTCAAAAATGCCACTTTAAAAATGTCCCATCCCCCCCCCCTGGATAGTTACTTGTCGCGACCCCGGACCGGGTCAAAGCGGCCTAATCTGAGATCGGGACTAAATTTGGATGATAAATAAAGAACAGTTGTCAATGCCATGAATTTATTTTAACCAATACGTATACGAGTCAATAAAAATGTCACCCGTGTACGCGATTTCCCACAGGTGTCCTCAGTAAGGATCTCACATCAACACAATATTTTTTTATTTACGGAAGCTTGTAGCAAATCAAATTCATAGATTCATTTCCAAAATAACAAGATGATAACATATGTAAACAACTTGATGTCAGAGTAAGCAATGATCATGTTAGCATTTTCCAAAAGTAACTATTAAATGTTTATACAAAAGATCAATTAGTTAACATTCTCAAAAATAAAGGCCAACAAAGGCCAGTACAACCCAAAATAATCTCCCAAAAGAATGAGTTATCCACAACTCCTCAAAATGTATCGTATCTCAAGACAACCGAATGTCTAGACGACATCATCGACATGCCACTCAACTAAGCGTTGCGGTTCACCGTCCGCCTCCTCAGGTTCCTCCTCAAGATAACCGGCAACTGGACCTGAGTATTAAAGAATGGGTCAAACACAATGGTCTGGTAGGTGGGTGAAAGGATATAGCAATACAATGATAAGTGAATTTACCTTGAAAAACATTTAAACTTGTTTAAATAATAAATTTCCATGAAAGAAGTAAATCATTTATTCAAAAACACATATAATGTAAAAACATGTAAGTATACCAAGGAACGACGAAACAAGCAAAATGGCAACCACACAAAGCTAAGTCCTCCATTACCGAAGTGACAAGAGCATATCGAGACGTTGATATCAGTCACGCGAGATGAGAAGATTCAACGAAATATACATGTACACATAATAATACGAGATGGGGCCATGGTAGCAAGCACGGCATCAGGAACAGCGGTAGCGAACCGAGTATCGGGAACCACGGGAGCAAGCCGGGTGTCGGGACGGGACCACCACAATAAGTTGGGTATCGGGATCCAAACTGCAGCTGGCGGGATGGGAGGGGGGCCTCCAAGTCGGTGGATCAAACCGACAAGGTCGTCTAAGCTTAGTGGTGCAGACTCATAGGTCATATGACAGAAATCGGGGCATGTAATAAATACATATGTTGCAATTATATAAACGGGCGAGACAGGGGTGCTCGAAGGTACAAATATCACTTCAATATCGGGTAATGCACATCGGGACTAGCAAATGTTACAAGTACAATTTCAATGCTTCCGGGAATAACAAATCATAAATCTTAAATTTCGGGAGTGCATAACAAAATTTGGAAATAATAGAGTACAATTAAACTTTTGAATTATCGGGACAAGTATTGGGATTCAAGACTAGATCAAGGTGAATAGGGGTCCCGTATATCAATTTCAATATAGACTTCGTATTCCTTAAGTTTTGGAGACATTCCGGGCTCCTTATACACCTCGGTAATTTCAAGACATTGGATGAATCTTCGTGATGTGGTTTCTATCTCAAATGGGCTCATACATTGCCTATTAAATCTCCCTGACACAAAGGGGTTCTCAATAAACCTCCCCCAAACATTTAAGCATTGCATTAGTGCTCCAAACATTGCCCCAAGAGAACAGTGCCCATCACTCGAGCGGACCTGAAGTTCGCTCGAGCGGCTGACTCTCTTGAAGGACTTTCTAGGAGGGTTCGCTCGAGCGGACCTGCCTAGTCCAAGTTGGCTCGAGCGAACTTTCAGTTCGCTCCAGCTAACAAGCTTTTGGATGGGAATTTGGAAGGGTTCGCTCGAGCAAACCAAGGTTCACTCTAGCGAACTGTCCTCTGGATGGGTTCGCTCGAGCGACTTGTCAAGTCCGCTCGAGCGAACTGTCCAGAAATAGATTCTGGGATAGTTCTACTCCTTCCTTTTTCCTCTTCTTACAAACTCCTTTGAGCCTCATTCTTACATTAAAATGAGAGGGCTAAAAACCTCCTTAAAACTCCATACAGACCACCAATAAAACTTCAATAACATTCATCCAATCACCTCCATCTTCACCTCATTTAACCACAAAAGAGAAAGAGAAATCCAACATTCACAAGGATTCATTTTTTGCCTTTAACAAGAGATAAACAAAAGATTATAAACCAACATTTCCAAGACATTCAATGAGCTAACAAGACACTTCTATGAGCATTTATTTCAAAATCAATGCAAATTAATAAACATGAATAGAAATAACAAAGCCAACCACATTTCTCATAAAACCATTTAATGCTCAGACTATCTATTTATCCACTTGCCTTTGGTTTCTAATCAAGCAACTAATCAAGCCCTTCTCAAAGATAACAAGGAAGTTTTTTCAAATATACTTGGTTAGCTCTAAGAGGGTCTTGAAATAGGTGGTTTCCTCACAAATGGCCTCAAAAGGGGACTCTAGTAGAGGGGTAGAAAATGATGATCTCCACTTAGTCTTTGGTGCAAGATTGGCAGTGATTGGAGATGGAAGAGGAAGAAGCAAGGAGCAGATGAAGAAAACCCTAGATGGGTTGAGGTTTGAGCTAGAAAAGAAGAAGGGGAAGGAAGGTCTCCTTATATACAAGTGGGGAGTGGGCTCCACCCCTAAGAAATCTTGTGGGGCTGAAATCATGCTTTTTGAAACCTCGGATGAGTTCGACGAAGAAGGTGAAAATGATCGTCGAAATATCTAGTTTTTAAAAAGTATATATTTCAAGGGTTTTGGGGAGATTGAATCTCGTGTCCAGATTTGGTGTAAAAAGCATGGATCAAAATCTCGGCTGATACCGATTCATATCGACCGATACCGAGCCGATATCTCGTTGAGATATCGGCCTCGGTTAAAAATCCCCAAAATCTTGACATATCTCGGCCGAGATGGAATTCATCTTGATCTAACCGAGATATCGGTTGATATTTTCAAAATATCGGCCGATATTTTATAAAAAGGGTAAAAACCCTAATTTTTGCAACTTTCTCCCCATCTTCTTCTTCTTCTCCACTCTTCTCATCTCCTTACTACCCATAGCAGCAGCCATACTCCCTCTTCATATTTTCAAATTCCATATCTATTTTTTTGAAGAAAATATCATTTAAGGTAAGAGAATATCAACTTAAAGCATTTTATTATGTGTTTTTTTTTTTTAGATGAAGTATAGAAATCATTGGGTTTGTCACTTGTGTTATGTTCTTCATTCAGAAGTTAGATCTACATACTTTCATGCTAAATCTACTCATACACATGATTTTGAACTTTTTTTTTCAATTTTTTTATTTTTGGATTTTTTAATATTTGAATTATAATATATCATTTTTTTAGGATTTCATCAAGATAGTTCATCATCTTATCAAGAACAATCCGAATATGGTCATGAGTATGGTAGTGTTGCGCAATAGTATATGGAGCATATCTTTTTAGCCAATATCGAAAAAATGATGATGATGATGATATCGAGCCAGGGTGACACTCCACTTGGAATTAGGCTGTCAATCTATAATACACTAATACTCACCAATCTCTCTCTAGTCTCTACTAGACTACTAGTCCCCTCTAATTTCAAGTAAACCATGAATCTTTTGATATCCAAGTGCTTTATGATTTATCAATCTCACTATCATGTTTCTGATTTTAATATGTCATCTTCATGGTCTTGAATTTCACAACTTATTTGATGATTGAGTTATTATTAAATGATGATTGATATGTTATATTTTTGTCTTATATTTTACACTAATAAATTGATCATGAGCATCAATAATGGCTGCATTATATGAAATACCGGAGAAGACAGCGAACTGCGACACAAACAGGACTCATAACTTAAGGTGACAGAGATTTTGATTTACTGTTGTTACTAATGGAAAAAAAATATTGTTTTCCAGCATTTTCTAATATTCTGGATTTTTTGGGTATTTTTGCGGATTTTTTTTATTAAAAAAAAATTCACACCGTGACGACCGCGATGGACTGATATCCGTGACCGATACCAATATCATATCGGTTTTTCGGCCCGGCCGATACCGCGACCGAGACCGAGATTTTAAACCATGGTAAAAAGACTTTTACCCTCAATGCTTGAAAAGTCAGGTTTCGAGATTTCGAACGGGAACGAGATCAACACGAAGGTTGTAGAGATTAATGAGATGATTCAAACGGGATTAACAAACAAATTTATGGAGTCTCGAACGATCCCCCAAGCTCACGCAAAGTCGTCAAAGGAACCCCCAAAAGGTCTCACTAATCAAGAAGGCTCTTAAAATTTTCCCAAAGTTATTTTGGAAGCTATTCTAACCCAAAACTTAATCAAAATTCGCTAAACACACTTAGAGATAAAACACGACTTAATTAGTACTAATCGAGGTCACTCGGGTTGGGGTCTTACATCACTAGTCCAAGTTTGGCACTCATCCGACTTTTCCTCACCGTTGGATTGAAATCATGATAAAAATATGCCTCCAAAGCATTAAATTTTAGTGTCGTTGGACCAAAAGGTTATGATGATCTTCTGGACTCAAGATCTTGCATATAGGTAGGCATCAAATGGATCCTTCTATCCAACGAACTTCCATGATCATCCTGCATCTAGTGGGCCCAACAAGGAGGAGCGCTTTTTCCTAAAAAAAACGCCTAGGCGCTATGTAGCTCTCATATAAATATATATATATTATCTCATCTTACTATGAGAGATAAAGGTGGGGGCCCTCATATTTAAGTTGTTAGCATTTGATATGGATGTGAGGGCCACCACCTTATCTCTCATAGGAAGGTGAGAGACGCTCTCATAGGAGTATCTCTCTATATATACGATTTTTATTACTTGTACATTTTCTTTGCTTTTAATGGAGACTCGTCACTAAAAAAAAAAAAAAACTCACAAACAATTTGTTCCATACATATAGAAATAACATAAGAAAAAGTGAGATTTCAATTAGAAGATACTTAGAAGACTGGAGCGTGCATACTGTACACTTTCTTTAAAGTGAAAATTTTTTGTAGGTCTTTAATGGGGGCTCTCACTCATACAAAAACATTCATGAGTAATCTTGAAAATAACATTTAAAAAAGATGAGATTTGGAGTGGCAGATGCTTGGAATAATGTTGCTCACTATGTACAGACTATTCCGTACCTTGCACTACGATCTTGATGATGAGTGATTGAAGTCTCATGGCTTTAAAATGTATCTTATGTAGTTAAGGCCAAGTCGTATATATATATATATATATATATATATATATACACACACACACCCAGTGTTAGGACTTGGATGTTTTCGATGTGAGACTTATGCACCACTACAGGCCTAATCGAGTTTCTCCCGTACACTCTATTAACGGATCCTCGCCGAACCTAACGCCCCATAAAGGGGGGCCATAGGAGTAACACTTAGAGAGGTTTCTTGCCATGAAAGAAGTCTTTCCTTAATTCTCTCATTGATTAGAGAAACGAGAGTCCTAACGGATTGGGTTTTCTAAAAGTGAATCCAAGCCAAATTTACTCAAATCAAAACTAAAGGGGAAAGCTTATCGGAAATCAACTGAATTAAAGTAGGGCTCTGTCATTACTAAACGTGTGGTCATGTGGACCACTTACATCTAACACTTTAGTCCTGTGAATGGTTAATTAGTTTTGGGCATAAGCCAACCATGCACGTAGTGAACACACACATATGTGCATACATAGGTACACACATACAGGTCTAACACCTTTTTTCCCCTTGTACATAGATGTATATATGCCTGTGATTTTTTACATACTATTGTTTTGTTACACCTCATCCCGAGTTAATCAGGATTACTCTAATTAATCGAGATTAATGAGATTTAAGCATGATTAATCAACTTAATGGTGATTAACGACTAATATGGTCAAATTAGTTTTTAGATAATGAATTAAGCATAATGAACAAGTTTGGAAGAGATTGATTTAATAGAGTTAATTTTAGACCCAAATTATTGAAGTTTAAGACTTTTCCGTAAATACGGATTTATGCGTATTTCGTCGAATATGGTGAAAATTGATATTAACATGTGTATCTTGATGAGTACAACAATTTTCATAATACACACATTTTCATTAGACTTGAAATGAGTCAAGTAAGCTTTGATTTGACTTAAACTGGGAATAAGTATAGTGAGTGGGTTTAAATGCAAAAGTTGTTTATAAAAGGTTCCAAAGGAACCCATTTGACATTCATATGAATGTTCCAGCACCAAGGAGCTCTGTCTAGGTCTTCTCCTTCGTTTCTTCTTCCATTTTCTTTGATCAAGAGTTTGAGCAAGGAATTACAAGTAGATTTGAGAGAGGGAATTCGTGATCTTCATCTCTTCTCCATCATCTTCTTTAAGTTGCTTAGAGTTAAAGTTTAGGGAAAATCTCAAGTTTCCATTAGCAAGCTATCAAGTAAGTGTTCAGTTGTTTTTATAGAACTTTTGAGTTCTATTAAGTGATTTGGGATGATTTATAGTACATATAGTTATAGAGAATTTGTTTTAGGTTTGTTCTTGATGTTAGGGTTTGGAAGTTGGTGGTTTTGAAAAAAATAGAGATTAAAAAGAAAGGGGTTTTGTGTTAAACATCAATTAAAGGCAAGTATAAACAGTACTTGTGATTAATTTGTTATTTAATATGAGTTTCTTGTCATTAGTTATGATTTTATTTGATTTATGTAGAAATGATTTGATTTGTGGATCATTTGAATGGTAATTGAAGTGATTACATAATAAGTAGAAGTGTTAATCTTATGAGAAATGATGTTTGAGGAAGGGAACATGAGGTTCCAGAATTTTATTGCAGGTAAAAATTAGTTCTTGTGTATATAGGTTTGTAATGGTTCATTGATTTGATTTTTGTGAAAAATTTTCATTTGGTTATAAATGATGAATAAATTGTTTATGGAGTATTAGAGACTCAAATTATGTTTAAATGGTCTTTGAAAAGACCTAGAGATATGTAGAAAAGGTGGGGAAAAAGTTCGGTGCAAAACAGAGCTGTATAGGTTCAGTTTTGAGAATTCTGCACTGAGAGTTTGAACTCTTGTCGTATTGCTAGTTTTTGGCTTGGAAACAGCCTGCACTAAGAGTTCGAACTCTTGTCCTGAGAGTTCAAACTCTTGGCAGATAGTTAATTTTGGTAAATTTTCAATCAGCTATAACTTTTTATCCGTACGTCAGATTTTGGAGTTCTATATATCAATGAAAAGCTCTTGGAACGTAGAATCTAATGGTCTACATTTTCAATTGATGAAATGACTCAAAAATAAGTTCGAACTAAGGTGATTTTATTTGAATCAAAAGCTCTTTTGATTTTATTTGAATCAAAAGTTCTTTCTATGCGTTTAAATAGGTCTGTAAATTAGTCTTGAGACTAATTATAAAGTAATTGAGAGTTGTTAAGCTTAATGGACAATGAAGAGGAGAGTTATTGATAACTTTGAATATTGTTTCAATAATGTATTAGTTGTTTATTTATTATAAACTAAGCCTCCATGGGTGTTAATTAAGGGGACTTTAACGTACAAATTTTATAAAATGTAGTGTTCATCGAGAATAACACGTACATTAAATAACTGATGATTACACCTGAATGGTTGGTATTATTTAATTGAAATTGTACATTGAATTGTATCCGTTAATTTATAATTTAACGGAATTAATGTATTGAATTGTATTAATTCTTGAGTCTGGCACTACATGGTGATTTTTATATGCTCATTAGAGCTGTTTCTGCTGTAGCAGACTATTTGGGAGTGTTCCAGAGCTCCATGGTGATATCAGTAGTCCCTGCCCCAGGCACTGATGAATCCCACAATATATGAATCCTTCCATATGGAAGATGGCAATCCTTCCTTTTTAGGAATATGTGATTTGATTGGAAATACTATTGTAGCTTATTAAATAATAAAGACTCTCATTGATTATGAATTGTATTTGTATTGGTCTAACAATGAGTTAGATAGATTAAATGTGTAATTAGTATGTTCAATCATGTATATGTTTATACATTGTTGAATTGTCAAATTCATAGTGTTATTGATGACATTACAGGCACAGCTGCCCATGCCGGTCCTTTCGAGGCCTTAACACCAGTGGAGGAGACCACTCCAGTTCCTCTAGGAGGATTAGTCGAGGGGAAATAAGATAAATTTCGACAAACGAAAACAGGGAATGAGAAATTTGGAAATTTGTTATGAGAACATTCCACACTTTTAATCCTTGCATTGTATTTAAATGTGCAAGTGATTGGTTTTGTACATAATGTAAATGACGGTTGTCTTATATATGAGCAATGTATATTTGTTATATTTCGCATAATGTGTAATTACTATCCCTTGTGAATTTTATGTGATTGAAGTTCACGGAAGTAAGTATGCGACGCGATTCGGGGTTAACTCGGATTAATCATAATCTCGGACTCAAGTCGTGTCATGTTTCCATGTATTTGACTACAACCTCAATGATGTCCACCCTTTCCTGTAATGATTTATTTGCTAACCAACAGGATAGCTGGCATGGGCAAGTTATGTGCAATCCTCCCATGACAGGCTTGTTTGCACAAGGCGTAGGCCATACTAAGCCAGGCCAAAGCTTGTCCAAGTGCATTCTATTTATTTATTAAGCTAACTTTTGAAACTTGATTTAACCCATGCATGGACCGTTTATTTATCAGGTGTGGGCTCAGCTCAGTGGCAAATTACTCAGCCAGGAAGTGTACATCCTTGCTCTGTTGACATAAATGCTCTTAGTACTTCTTATCAATTCATCCAAATGACTTTTGACTTTTTTTTTATTTTCCTTTTTACCCCCTCAATAGTGGGTTTTTCTTGCATTCAAGCATTTGAAATCATGGCAGTTACTGCAGCTGCAAGTTGGGAACGACCTTATAACATATGCATTCAAACATTTGTATCTGTAGATAACAGCTACTAAGTCAATACAAAAGGTTCCTTTAATTCTTAATCATAAGTCCCGTGGTGATACTGAAGCATAGGAACCCATATTCACAATCATGAGGTTTATAAAGCAGCCTTCTTTTTATAACTTGGATGGACTTGCATGAGAATAAATTTCAAGCTTGTCATTCTGTATTTTTCATGATCACAGGCAATATATTGCTTAGTTATTTTATTTATCCTTCTCATTAAGTATGCCATTTTGACAATGGCCGATGGAAGATTTGGAGGGTGGCTCATTTATATTTGTCTAACATGGTTCTTGTAGATGGTGACAACTGACAAGGGCCGGTAATTTTCTTCTTACAGGCAAAGATAGGAAGTTGAAATTGAATGCTACATGCCATCATTGAATATATAGTTCTGCTCATCCTTTTAAGTAGGTGGCAGTTAAAGAATAAGTGGCGGGATGGAAGAGGTGGTAGAGAGAGGAAAAGGAGGAGACTTCATACAATTCACAAAAATCAGAAAGTAAAGACTTTGGTTTAGTGGGTTTCATTCAGAACATCAAATTCATAAGTTTCCTTCTGTTTGGTTTCTTTTCAGTACTGATTACAGTTTTAGTTGTTATTTTATTTTTCCAAATGGTTATACAAGATCAGCAAATTGGAGAACTACACAGTGTGGTACTGAAGGCCAGGAAGTGGGGAGATATGAAAGGAGAAGGCATTGAAGTCGGGGGCGGACATAGGCACAGCCATGTGGGTGTGGCCGCACCCGTTAAACCATGGTACGTTTTAAAAAATCCAAAAAAAATTATGGATCCATCCTCAAAATCCACGTGAAAATTCTCAATTTGCCCCCAAAATCTAACTACCTATTAAGGTTCGCACCGGTGAAACGAAAATCCTGAATCCGCCACAGATTGAAGTGGGTCAGTTGCAGAGGATCTGGTTTGACCTCATAACATTTTTCTTTCTTGAGGTTAGTGTTCGTATAGAAAATATAAACATCAGAGGTTATAAGGCCCAGATGGAATGAAATTTTTAATGATGTTTTATCTTCTTTTTTTCTTTCTTTTTAATGTTATCGAGTCGATTTTGATTGTCGTTTTTGGTTGGATGGGAAGGGATTTTTGGTTGAGCAGTTCACACGGTTGTAGCAATTGCAAGATAAGAGCAACCCAGATTTTGAGTTTGAAGTTGTGACCCTGTTCTCTGATTATTCTGAGCAATCACTGAACCTTCTTTTTTTAATTCAAAAGGGTTGATACTCTTGTTCACTGGTTGAGAGGCTGCATCCAACAGATTTTAATTCTTTCATTATTCTTGTAGAAACAAAATCTCTCTGTGTGTGTATTTTTTAATCTAGCTGGATCCAATTTTGTCAAATGGGGAGAGCCTAGATCCTTTGTTGCTCGTGCCAAATCAAGTTTTGAATTTGGCCCACCTTTGATCAATGTATCCACTCTCATACCCACTATCCCATGATGAGGAACAAGGTCCAATTTTATGCTCATCAAATTATCGCTCACCGTTAGATTCAGTCTTTAAAAAAATCTATGGTTAAAATGTCTTTAAACTTTAAGATTGTTAATTTAAGCCTACGATAATCATATGAGGCTAATCTTTTTGCTAACCCTTATTTACGAGGGAGTCCGGATCCCCTGTTTCATAGATGTTGTTTCATCCAATCACTGTTTGCCACCTATATAAAATAGTACATCAAGGATATGTAAAAATAAATAGAAAAGTAAAAATATATAATTGATGACAATTTGGCAAAGATCACTTCATGATCAGCCTTGCTGAAGAACTTTTAGGGCCCGTTTCTTTATTAGAATTCATAAAAATCATGTTTGGTACTTGTCTGGGAATTTCAAATGCTGGCATTTGAAATACTGTTGAACTTTGAAATCCTGAATTTCCTGTTTCATTCAAAGGCCCGAATTCTTGTTTGAGAATTCTAAATTCCATGACTCCACAAATTCCATGTTTCATGGCTAAAGAATTTCTACCTAAAATTAGAACCCTACGTGTATTAATACTGTACAAATTCAAGTGTAAATTGCTCACCTATATATATATATATATATATATATATATATATATATACACGGATCCCCACATAATTCCAGAATTTAAGCTTCTCAAAAAAATAATTGAAATGCTAACATAATAAATTGGAAATGCTAATATAATGAATTATATGCATCCAAAGTCCATCAAAAACAAGATCACACTATCAATCTCACACATCCAAAATATGTTAGCCCATTAAAACCTATCTAATATGGTTTATATAGTAATCCATAAGACAGAAAGTTGATCAAACATCTAAAATATGTTTACAAAGTCATCCAAAAGACAGAAAGTACTTAAACAGCTAATAATTTGAAATTAACAAGGCTTAATAAAGTCCTCCATTCGTATGGACCAAAATGTATACTGAAAGACTTCTCATTCATGAAGTATGGCTTAATCTTTCCGGATGGAAATTTGTCTCCAGCCATTTTATCTGCTTCTCAGCATTCAAGCACAAGAAACTATATGCCCTCCTGTCATTACTAACAAGAAAGTCAAGAACTAGCATTTCCATTTCCTCAGGTATGAGAAGATGTGCAGTCACAACTTCACTAACTCGTGAAATCAAGCCTTCGAGTGGGTTTACACTTTCAGCAAGTTTAATGACAGCATTTGCAACTTTATCCAATGTATTTCTCACTTCTTCACATTCCACTGACTTTTGCTTCTTTGAAGTTATGCTGGTACCAGCTTGGTTTGATGGCCCAGGTCAAAGCAGGTCAACAAAAAAATGAAATGCACATCCTATTTCAATATCCAACTTGTACACGTCTTTACCAATATCAGTTGGATGATTGAAAATGGGGAACTGTGACTATAGATTTATCAAAAGGCTTCCGTTTACATCCACGCACAATTTTGATGATGATTATTTCAGGCTCCTGATCCCTCCATCTTTCATTCAGAATAAGAAAAACAGAAGTATGAACAGATTTCCACGCTTAGGAAATCAGAAATCAGGAAGAAAAAGAAGAATCAGGCATCTCAAAAGAAATCACAATATGAACAGATCAAGCAAGAAAATAGAGAGAAAAGAATCAATCACATACAAACCCTAAAAAATAAAATAAGCAAGGAAATAGAGAGAAAATACTCAAAAATACAGTAAAATGAAGAGGGGGTGTGGCTGTAGAAAATTCTTGCCTTCAGATCCGTTGTCGTTGCCAGAAAACAAATGAAGTAGATGACCGTTGGCGTTCCCGAAAGATGTGGCGGTCCGTCTAAAAACTCTCATCTCAAGCCAGTTTTCCAAATCCTCATTGCCCTTATGGTATTTCAAATCCTGCCTTTTTAGGGATTTCAAATATCTAAAATTTCAAAAACCAGTAAATTCCTGTAAAGAAACACAGAATTCCTGACAGGTATTCTAAATTCCAAGACACCCTAAATTCCTCTAAGGAATTTTTCCTCTAAGGAATTCTTCTAAAGAAACAGACCTTTAGATACATTTGAAAGCACCAAAAGTGCCCACAAGGCCTGAATAAATATTGAGTTCTCCGGATCAAAGATCTGACCTTTGGATTGATTTGATTGAAAAATGTTGATCCCAATGCGTGTCATTATATCATCAAGTAGGCTTGATTTTTTGTGGGCTAGATGGGGCCACAAGTGTAAAATTGTTTAGGAATTTCATAACTTTCAAGATGTTGAATTTGGGAGAATTCTATATGCATTTTTCTGGAAAACTTTTAGAATATTTATTTTAGTTCAAATTTGGTCTTCTTAAAGCCGATTCTTTTTGTGGTAGGAAACGTTAAATTATAGAAAGTCTTATTATTTATGAGTCTTTTTTTTTTGGGAATTATACAATTGTCTTTAGGATTTCTTGTCTTCAAACATTTGGAGAATTTCAGATATTGTCCTACAAAGTGAAATTCTTCAATGACAATGGTTGAGTAGAATTCCAGAAAAATGGATATCTGAGAATTCTATACGGAGAAATTGTTATTGGGAATGGTTTTGAGAATCCTTCTCAATCAAATAAGCCAATTGTAGAAAATGAGTTTTCATATTCTATTGTTAAACATGTGAAACACTTCATTATATTTGTCACAATCGACATTATTGCTAGAATAAGTACATTCAACAGTGTTAGATGTGTTAATTGAGTTTTTTTAATGCTTTTCACATGAATCTACACAAAATTCCTAAAGATTTTAAGATATGAAATTGAACATCCTAGAATTTTTTATCACGAATTCCAGCAAGAATCATAAATTCCGGGCCCACAAAAGTAGAAGTAATAATAATGGAATTGAACCCGTTATTTGTCTTGGCATCCAATGTAAGTAACAATAGCTACGTAGCAGTGAGGTGTGTAACACTAAACTAACTCTTTTAGAGATGTGGAAGTTTTGGTGTGAAACAGCTATGTATGTGAATCATTTGCATATATAAATGAGGGCAAATAAACATCCCCTCATGGCTGTATCTTAGTAAGAGTCTTGGTTAAATGAAGAAATTTATTAGTTTTACATTCTATTAATAGAACCCCTTGATCCAACTTTCAGACATTTATGTTCTTTAGATTTTCAAAATTTTCAATAAAATCTTAGTCATTTCCTCTCCTAATGCACTAGCGAAAAGCCCCATGCTTAACACAGGCAATGTAATTCATAATATTAGGTACTGAAAAACATTATAAAAAAAAGGCTTTGGAAATAGAGAGGTGGGAGATATAGAGAGAGGAAAGGCAAGAGAACAAACGCACAGAAGATGAAAGGATACATTAAAATGTTGGAAACATACCGAAAAAAGGAAAGAAGTAGAGAGAAATGAGGAGTTAGAGTAATAGAGAGTCATAAGGGAGGAAAACTTTCTGTAGTACGAAAAGAGGGTTTAAAAACGGAGAGGCTAGAAATCAGTCTATTGATGGAAGCGATCAAAACAAAATTCACACATTCCAAATCAAATTGAAATCAATCTCTGATTTCTCAGTTCGCTTTATAAATATATATATATATATATAAGGTGTTAATGTGATTTCGAATCAACAAAATTGTCAATTGTTGGAGGAAAGGGCTTTACAATAGGATTGAGAGAAATTATGTAAATTCAGGCTTCAATTCCAAGCTTCCAAACTTTTATAAAATTTTCTAAAATCCAGATTTTTTCAATTTTGGGCCCAAAATAATCCAAGCACATAAGTGTCCATTTATGCAGCGGCCCTGTCCCCGTGCCTTCCGCAATTATATTTGTTGCAAAGAGGAATCCCTCACTCCTTGATTTCCCGCTCACTTTGATCTCCTAATTTTCTTTGCAAAAAGGGACGCGCAAATCCAACCTCCTCCAATTAAAAAGCGCTTGCTGCAACAAAGGGAAGACAGATTTTCTCATCTGCATATCAAGAAGTTTAGTTGGTCTAGGACCACGGTTTACACCCGGAGGTTATAGGTTCGAAACTGCACTACCACACTAGGTCTACATGGGAGTTTACCCTTCTTCCCTCTGTGTCCGGAGAGATTAGTCTAGTCCAAAAGGTTGGAAACCATCCGATAACAAAAAATATATATATATATCTTGCAAGCAAACATGTATGCACTAATAATTTTCAAAAAAATTAAGCAAAACCTACATATAAGCGTTGGGCCATAGGCTCCATTAGATAATTATATCCGGCCCACCTCTTGGACGGTTCTGATTGAAATCACATGCACGTGCTATATCACCGTTTTCCGATTCCCTCTGTACAAAACCGATACGTACGACCGTCTTCTTCGTAATCATCACCCTGACGTATCTGCCAAAGATTGCAACCGCCCACACGTGTTCTCGAACACCCCCGCACGTGTAGAGACCACCATCTCAGTTTCAGACATCCGCATGTGAATTCTCTGCGGCCTCTACTTAGAGAAATCCTGTGTCAAAAGCCCATAAATCCACTGTATAGCCCACCTATATAAAACCAAATGCATTCAAAATAAACTTCTTTCTAGCTCATATAATGAATCTGACCTCAATTGAAATCGGTCCCCCCAAATGCATTCAAAATAAACTTCTTTCTAGCTCATATAATGAATCTGACCTCAATTGAAATTGGTAAATATGACCCAATTGAAATTGGTCCCCCCCCAACCATAGAATTGACAGCTTGATAAAAATAATAATAATAAATGAATATGATCCGATTGTATTAATTTCGATTTTAATCAAAGATCAAAGCTCACTCATGTAGTGAGACCAACTCCTTTTAAAATAAAGATTAGTAATGCGTTATGCACCGAGAGAAATTTTAATTTGGGTGGACCTCTTTTCAGCAACATATTTTTTGCAATGAAATAGAACAGAGATACGATAAAATAAAATATAATGGTTGCAATTTTTTTTTCTTTTATCTAAAAGAATATATTTGCACCAATTACACGTCAAATTATCTTGAGCTTTCGCATTTGAGTAAAAAGAAATAACGATTGGGAATAGAGGACTGACCTCATGAATAAGGCACTCGCTCGCATAGCTCCCACCAAGTTTCGAATCTTAGTGAGAGCCCTTTACTTCCTATGTGTGACCACTAGCCAACCAAGCAAAAAATAATAATAATAACGATTGAAATTTATTTCACTTTTTTTTTTTCATTCAATTTAATGCCAACCCTTAAAAAGTAAAAAGTGTAATCCATATAATAATGTAAAACAGGTCGGTTCCGGTCTAGGTCTATGGTGAACTCGCACCCGGAACCAAAATTATATATGCAGCGGGTCTGGATAGAGAATGGTATCGAAAAAAAATCTAATTTTAAGGAGAGATTTTCGAAAATTGAGGTAATGTGTCGGGTCCTCGATCCACGGGTTCGAACCAATGTGGAACTGGAACCGAACCTATTTAGGTCACGGATATAAAAAAAAAAGACTCAAATCCAAACTCATTTATTTAACGGAGTTTAAATAAGGACCCAAATCTGAGTTTTAAAGTGTTTGGAACCTCCAGTAAAAAGAGGATGGGGACCATTTCTATTCCAAGTGGATGTAGGATCCGGAATTCCGTACTTAAAGATTTAGATAGCCAACTACTTTTTACATAGTAATCAAAATGTAAGGTCGTCTCAGTTCTAATCAAAATCCAAGGCTCTCTCCCAGTTCTCTCTCTCTCTCTCTCTCTCTCTCTCTATATATATATATATATATATATATATATTCATACGTATCATTTCTATAAGATACGACGAAGTGGAGGAGTATTGACTTCCAATTCCGATTTAGAGATTGCGAAGAGAGAAAAGCTCTCTCTTTCTCTCTCGATCTGGATCTGGAGAAGAAACCGAAGTAATCTGCGCTTCAGAGATCTTCGATTTTGGGTATGTTTCTTTCTTGGTTTTTTTCATGATATAGAGGGATTTGATTTTGTAATTGCACAGATCTCGATCTGTTTCTGTTTCGATGTTAGGGTTTAAGAATTGTATGGAATGATTTAAGTTTTTTTCTTGTTTGTGGGTTTCTCTTGTTATCTTCTTATTTAGATCTGATGGTTGTGAATTGTCATGTATGTGGATTTGAATCTCTGAATTGGTTCGTGAATTCTTCTCCCTTCTCTGATATTCAAGATCAGATTATGTTGATCTCAGATGCTGATGTTGTTTTGGTATGAATTCTTGTTTTGCTGATGTTGTGATTAGGGCGTTGTGATTAGGGGTTTTGGTATATATACTCCTTGTGCAGGATTTTCTTGGTTTAAGTACTTGAATATGGGCATGGAGATCTCTGGAGCTGAAGTCGCAAAAGCACAGGTGAAGGATGGAGCACACATTATCATTGACAATGTGAAACCTGATGAGGGATCAATTGAACTTGAAGAGCCTATAAAGTTTGGTGCTTTGGATGTTTCTCATGGAATGAAGAATGCGGCAGTGGTGCCCAAAGGAGAAGGAGATCCTGCTGTTGATTCCAAGTTCCCAAAGGATGCCACTGATGAGTGGCCTGCACCAAAGCAAATCCACTATTTCTATTTTGTTAAGTTTAGGGCATTTGAAGACCCAAAGCTAAAATCCAAATTTGAACAGACCAAGAAGGAGATTGAAAACAAGAATACTGCCCGATCTCAACTAATGGATATGTTAAAGGCTAAAAGGGTATGATGCAAACATAATTACAGATATTGGTTCTAGCAGACTAGGCCAAATTTGTTATGTTTGTTGAATGGAATAAAAATCAAATCGCTAACATTTAATCTAATTGTGAGTATTTGCAGTCTGATCGAGCAGCTGTGATTGCACAATTGAGGCCTCTGACTGCGGAGGACAAGCAATACAGGATGATGTTGGATGGGAAGAGGAAGGAATTGGAACCCCTTCAAGCTGCTCTTGGAAAGTTGCGCAGCGCGAGCTATACTGCAAGAGACAAGGGTGTGAGCTTATGCTCGTCGGAGGAAGCGCTTAATGAGCTTGTGAGCTTCTACTATTGGATTGTTTGATTTTTTGTCGTGTTTAATTCTATTCCTTATCCTTTATATTTTGACATCTTGAAACAGATCGCTAGCTTGCACTACCGCATGCAACATGAGAGTAACACCTTAGCTGAGGAGAAACGGTTACTTAAAGAAATCAAACAACTTGAAGGAACAAGGGACAAGGTTATTGCTAATGATGCTATGAAGGCAAAGATTCAAGATTCATTAGGGCAAAAAGAAGCTATTCAGGACCAGGTTAAAGTAAGTTTTTCTTTATCGTTGTTACTGTAAGCACTATGAGCAAATGGATCTATTAACTTTATTTCATTTGAATGAACTTGGTAATTTCTTCATATATGAAAATGCTCTTTTGTAATTTTAGCTTATAGGTGGTGATTTGGATGGTGTGAGAAAAGAGCAACAAGAGGTGAAGAGAAAAATTAAGCATCTGGAGGAAGAACTGAATGCAATTGACACTGAGATTAGTTCCTTACGGGAGGAATTGGAAGCTCTAAACCAGAAGAAGGATAAGGCATATGACACCATGAATGAATTGAGAAAAGCACGTGAAGAAGGGGTAACTTAAGTTGTAAACTTTTTTACTTTTGCTACTATCTTGGTTATTTGCATTAGTAAACATTCTTGACAGTGTAGTCATGTTTTTGTCAGTGCATACGTATAGGTGGAGCTTATACAGGAATTAAGCTTCCCTCTCAAAATTTTATTATGCAGCTAAAATACCAGTTGTGAAAAATCTTCTGGTTTTAAGGACTATAGAGAATCTTGCTCAACTTGATTCTTACTATTGTTCCATTTTATATGATTATTTTCCCCATGTTATGGTTTTGGTATGGATCAACTCTATTTGATGAACCACATGTAGAGAACACATGCGCCTCAAGACACCCTCCAAAAAAAAAAAAAAAAACTGGATTCTAGATGACCTGGAGATGCTTTCCTGCGTTAGTAAGAATTTGTCCCCACTGATGGGATGACTTTGAACCAGCATTGGTTCTATTTAAATCACTTGTCATCATCTTCAAGTTGTGGTTCCTCATTTGCCTTCCATAAACTGTTGTATATGCTATGGTTGAGGATGACTGTCTTCGTTACCAAATCTCTTGAGCCATCTCCTTTGCATTTGAAATTTTTAGCTCCCTTAATCAGTCAAAACTCAATATAGTGCAAAAAAAAAAAAAAAAAAAAAAAAAAAAAAAAAAAAAAAAAGAAAGGAAAAATGATGCAGAACAGAGGGGAGTTGCGGGGCGAGCAAGGTAGAAGAGATGGAAGAGATAGGGAAATCAAGGATTACCTGAAAATTGGCCTCATGCCAAACTCCGAACCAGGAGGTAAAAGATCTTGAAGAGTACTTAGGGAGAAGTTGAAGGAGAGCTTGGAAACTCATTTTCATTCATTGTTAACTATTAGAAGCCAAAGAGGCTATATACATCACTTATATAGGAAAAGAAATAATCTATATCTCATCTGGACCATCAAAACACATTGACGGTTAGGATTAAAACATCTAAACAACTTAAAACATAAACATAAATACTCTAAATAATAATAAACTGGATAACTGAATGGGATGGGCCCAAAGGCTTGGTCGATCCATGGGGCCATTGGTTTGTCCTGCATCAACTTCTCCCCGTCTTGGAGAAAACTCTGTTAGTGTCATAGTTAAATATGTCACTTCCCTTGGGTGGTCATATCCCTAACATGTGCCAACCAAAGGGTAAATTTACCTTCAGTAAATATTAAGAAACAAACCCTAAGACCCTTAGTGAAATTGGTTAAAATATGTTTAGTCAAGTGACCAAGAGAAATGCATTTCTTTTTAAAAGCTTCTCAAGTTTTTCGGGGGCTGAGCTATTTCGCTCGGTGGACTGAAGGACACTTTCTGGAGTCAAAGACCTTACTTTTGTCTAAATTCTAGAGAGCTTATTTTTGAGCTCTGACAAGAGGGGGCCCAAAGCCGGTTGTGCCGGTCAACCGAAAGAACCCTCCGGAGGACCAAAGCCTTCCATCGGTCTATTGTCCAGAGTGCTCTTTTTTTTTTTTTTTTTTGGCTCATAGGGTCTCAGGCGACCGAACTGTTCCTCGGTCAATTGAAGTGAATCTGGATCTTAGTCAAACTAGCCATCGTGCGTGAGTTGTGTTGCTTGTTTTGACACCTCGGGTGATTGAAGGTTTTAACCTAGTCGAATGAAGCTCAAAATTTATAAATATGTGTCTTCATATCCAAATCTATACCCATGATCATTCAAGGGATTTTAAAAGAGATTTCTTGCGGAATAGTAAAACTCATTCCTTATGCCTTCATTCCTTCTTTCACCCTCTTTAAGCTTCATAGGAAGATTAGTAGAGCATTCAAAGCTCATCAAAGAGGGGTTCTGTGGAACGATATCGAGATCTAGATTGAGTTCTTCATAGGAATATCCACCAAAACCCTAGATCCAACAGCCTCTATCATCTATTTGGTTGAGCAATATTGGGAGATCATCAATCGCCTAGGATCATTTGCTATGGAGGCTGTAGAGCTCTAGTTTGAATTCCGAATCTCAGTATCAAGTGCGATCTTCGGAATAACATTTATTATTGGTCGCATTTGATTTGTTTTTCATTTTATTGTTAATATCTCTAAAGTGGATTAGACTTTTGTGATTGAACCACTAAAAAATATAGTGTGGTGGAGTAGACCTTTGTGATTGAACCACTGTATCAAAAAAATCTATGGTTCCATCTATGTTGATCGAACCATCAAAAAATATAGGTTGTACTGGTTTTTGAGGTGCACTTATTCAAAACCTCAAAATGAATGCCAAGAGACCATGGGTAGGTGCTCTTGGGAGTGGACGTAGCTCGAAGGACTGAACCACTATAAAATCGTGTGTCTGCATCTCTTTATAGCATTTCTATTTTATATGCGTGCTATCGGATGTATGTGCATAATGTATGATATTTAGATTAATCGGCAAGAACTCATGTTAGATCTATATTCGATATTACTGTTGTTGATTTCTACATGAATTCCGCACAATTGATCTCTTTCTGCTTCTGCACTTGGATTTGATATTTATATTGTTAAGAAATTGAATTTTGTATGTTTGGGACTTAATATCTTTAATTTGGCCCTAATTGGTTAAACAGTCCTATTCACCCCCCATCTATGACTTTGAGTTGAGCACCCCATTTTCAAACTTGACCTCGAGTTTTGTAGAAGTCCTCCAGGGTTAAAGATTCACCGTATGAAATTCTGATTTGTTGGTTGATCTCCGTTTGATTTGCATGGTGTGGAAGCTTCATATGATCTGTTCTTCCATGTCGAAGTTGGCTTGGTGCGCATAGTTGCGAAACTCATTTCAGTTCGGTCGAAATCTCAGAAATATTTTGGTTCCGTCACTCATCCAAAACGAAAAAAATTTGTCCGAACAACCCCTGTTTGGCCGAAAAGATTTTTTAAAGAAAAGATGACAAGATGTAAATTTTTTTCAACCTAAAACAAAGAAGCCCTAATCCCAAAACCCAATCTTTCAACTGAAAGAGAAAAGGAAGAAGATAAAGGAATGAGAAGAAGGGGAGAAAACCTAGCCAACTTCTATTCAATTCATTTGACTGAAACAAAGTGGGAAAGGTCTCCTTACAGATAAGGGTTCTTGTTAGATCATTCTAACCATTGATTTAATAGCCATAAAGTATAGTGATTTTTTAACCATAGATATCTTAGAGAAGTTACAAGATTCGTTTCAGTTTGGACAAAATCTCCGAACAAATTCGGTTCGATCATGAAAACAAACCAAACTACCCTTTGAGAAATATTCGGCCTAGATTTCAGACCAATTCGGACGAAATCTGGAATTTCGAATAGAAATTCCATATTTCACCTGAACTGTCCAAAGAGTTTCGGCCAGAAATTATTTAAAAAAAAAAAAAAAAAAAAAAAAAAAAAAAAACGAGAAAGATAGTAAGGGGCTGGGCACTGGTTTGCTGGGAAAAAACAAAAAAGAAGAGAGAGAGAGAAAGAGTACCTGATTCGAAGCCCTAGCCATCACTCGCTGCTCGCCATCACCTCACCATCGCCTTCTCCCTCTCTCCTCTCCCCTTCCTCTTTTTTCTTCATTCTTTCTTCCATTTCGTTCGCCCTAGAGAGCATTTTGAGGGAAGCTTCTTGAAAGGGACCTTTGCCTCTTATATTTATCGAGATTGTCCTTCGGATCCTTGAGGTCCACGTGCAAAACAATTTCATTGAGTTGATAAATGGGCCACCTAAGGCACCAACAGTAGTGGTTGAGCCATTGAATACAGTCTGGGCCCCCAGTTTTAATAATTATCACTCCCTAGCCAGTAGCCTGGTGAAGGGAAAAAAGTAAATGGTCTACAATATATATGTATATATAAATATATATAAAAAAAAAATGGATCTAGCCATTTCGTAGCAAACACACACATAAAATATAAAAAAAAAAATGGTCTAGCCATAGATGTATTACTTTATCAATTATTTAAAGTTTTAATATTTACTTTATATTTTTTACATAAATATATATTTTTTGTTTTCTGAAATAATTTTCCGAATTTCCGAATCGGCCAAAATATTTCAGTTTGGCCACCAGGCCGAAACGGACACCAAAACGAATTTCTCAAGACTAGATTCAACCCAACAATAGATAAAGGTTTGATGAGAGTGAAATTGGGCCTAGTGTTAAATCATGGGGGAATGAGAGTGTGAAAGGCCGCCTGCACTGATCTGAGGTCGGACAAAGTGGTTCCCACAGAGATAGACTGCACATAAGGTTGCTCGTAGGATAACATTTTTCTCTTTTATAAGGAGAGAAGGAAAAGGTGCATGAGTTCTATCAGTATCAACACTTGTATTGTTGCATTGATGTAGGGCTCCCTGTTCTGCTCCCTGTTCTTTTAAATTGTTATCATCCACAGTTGCAAAGTTACTAATGTAACTCTTTTTTTTTTCTTTTTGAATGATACTATGCAACTACTTTTTTTTTTTTATCACCCATTATCAAAAGGTTTAATTAAGGGGTTGCACCATTATCTTGGACTGGGCTTTAGTATATGCTATTCCATGGAATCATGTAACTCATTTTTGATAAGCCATTACAATTAGGTTTAGTGAAAGGGGTAGCAGCACCATACTAGAGTGGGCTTTAGTATATACTATATCTAGATATTTGATTATGTGAAAATTCATCATCTTATATTAACAAGAGAAGGAAAAGGTGCTCAAGTTCTATCGAAATGGAGAAACAGAATTCATGTAGTCGACCCCAACAGAGTTGGAACAAGGCTTTGATGATGATGATGTAGGAAAAAGTGCATGAGTTGTATCAGCATACACACTTGCATGGTTGCATTAATGGCATGGTTGCATTAATGGCATAGTTGCATTAATGTGGGACTCTTGTTCTTTAAATTTGTTATCCTGTTCTTTCAAAAAATTTATTATGAGATCTTTCTCTGGTTTCTTTATGTTTTCAGAATTTGTATTTTTACCAAAACCGTTCTATATTGAACAATGCCAAGGATCTTGCTGCGAAGAAGGATATAGCAGCATTGGAGGAGCTTTCTCATGCAGAGGTTTGTCCGATAAATTCCGATAAATTATATTTAACTATTTCAGTTCTTCAGTCTGCCATATGCTTATGGAATCATGATGCTTCCTTCTCTTATCTTTAATGGGGCTGATTGCACCATTTTATTTTTGCATTTAGATGGAGAAATTCATGTCTCTATGGAGCAGTGACAAAGCTTTTAGAGGTGATTATGAAAAAAGGATTTTGTCATCACTGGACATTCGGCAGTTGAGTAGAGATGGCCGGATGAGAAACCCTGATGAAAAACCATTAGTTTCGGCGGTTCTTCCTCCTCCTATAGAACCAGTGACAGCCCCAGAGAAAGTGAACACGGCAGCCCAACTGAAAGTGGACAAGAAACGAACCAAGGAAGATGTTAAACCCTTGCAGGAGCCAAACACAGTCTCCACTAGTACGGCACAAAATGAAGGCCATGATGAATCAACTGAGGTGCAAATGAAAGGCAAGGGCGATATGTCCGCAGATGCTGAAAGCTTCTCCTTGCCTGAAAAAACTCAAAAGGAGTACGTAGCAGCTAATGGGACTGATCCGATTAAACTGAAGGAGATTAAAAGAGAAGAGGAGATGGCTAAAGCGAAGCTGGCTTCGGAAAGGAAGAAGAAGCTGGCAGAGAAAGCAGCTGAAAAGGCAACTAAAAGAGCTCAAAAGGAAGCTGAAAAGAAACTCAAGGTAACATTCTAGTTTTTCCTTAAATTTCTGAGCTGTAACTTGTTTTTATTGTCCCTCTCGAGGTAGATGTAGTCTTTTAATCTCCCTTAAAACTTTTACAGGAGCGTGAAAAGAGAGCTAAGAAGAAAGCCGGGGCATCAATAGCTGCTTCTGATGCCGAACAGGTTGAAGCTGAGACCAATGATGCTGACCCTGAAAAAACAGAAATAAACATGGAACCTCCAGTTCCTGCAAAGATCAAAGGGCAGAAGGAGAATGTCAGGCACAGGAAACCAAAAGGTCAGGTTCCACTTCCAAAGGTCGTCCTTGGGAAGAAGAAATCTCAATCATACTGGGTATGGGCTGTTCCTGCCACTGTAATAGCTCTGATGCTTGCAATATTTGCATACTACTATGTTCTCTGAAGAAAGGAACTGATGGAGTCGATTGATTATTAGGAGTGTGCCAATTTTCCAATTCACTTTTGGGTGAATGGCTTGGTCTCATAGTAATGAACCTGTTCTTTATATCCTGTTGAAGGGATGTCACAACTCGTAATAAGTTACCAGGTTAGCTCTTTCAGTTGAGATTTATTAGGAAGCAACCAGAACTGCTGTGGTTGGTAACTTATCAGATGTTACTTCAATTTATTACTTTTTTTTTTTTTTTTTTGTGTCATTATTTTGAATGTTCTTTCAGGTTCTATTTTTGTAGAAAACTGATGTTTATTGTTAGTTTGGATGATGGAATGTATCATAGTATTCACTACATGATTCTGAAACTGATGAAGGAAATGTAGGATTTAGTGGATGCTGGTTGACCTGGCCCACTAATAACTCCATGGGGCTATCACTGTATGCAACATCCTAGGTTGGGTGTTTTTTTTTTCACAACTGCTTGGATCTGTATCTTGATCATGATCATGCAAGGCTGAAAGGTGACACCATCTTTCACTATACAATCAGTTATTACACAGTTGCGGGTAGACACCTATTGTTTGGAAATTTTCATCCCATGGAGAGATAACATTGAGTGGCTTCCTTGAATATCATACTCAGCTATTTGAGTTTGCTAGCCATATTAGAATAAATTAGTTCAATAAGACATTATTAGCAATTTGATTCAGGTGGCGATTGAATATTGCGTTTATAAATTTTGTTTCAATCACATCTAATTTCAAATTGTGTGATGGAAAACCAATTCTAGTACAAAATGGTTGGGTTGAAGATTAATTAGAGCTTCTCCCCACTTTCACTTATGGAGTGATTTTCCAAAATCATTTGTTAGAAAATCTTGCTTATACTTTTTTGTTTCATGTAATTAGATTTCTAGAAACTCTTAAGATTTTATTTTTATGCAAGTTGTTAAAAATGAAAAATCAAAGGTGAATATTCAAAAGTGATCATTAAATGACCTCCCCTTTAATAGAAATTGGATTAAAGAAAGATGAAAAATGAATATCCAACCATAAATCCAAATAATTCAAGTATTAGGAAAGTCACGGTCCCATCAACATCACTACCTTGTATATCTTCACCTCTCATGTCTTTTAATATTTTCATCAGTTGAGCATGCATGAATTTTTATGTATTCAATTCTCATGCGACTCTTTGTTTGATGCAGTTGAATACTGTTTATTGTAATTGAATTTGTAGCATTGTATTTATATAAGTGGTAAAAAAATGAAGAATTAAAGTTGAATGCTAAAAAAATATCATCAAATAACCTCGGCTTTAAAGGAAATTTGAGAAAGGTTAGTTTAAAATGAATAGATAACTATCACCCTAGTAATTTAAATATTTAGAAACTCAACGTATTATCTACTTCTGCACCTTTTATTCTTCACTCATCAACATGAAAGCTACCAAAACTTGGTTAGAGCAGGTTTGCCCTCAACCCCCTCTATTCATTTATTTTTGTTTCTTTTTTTTCTCTCTCAAAATTACAAGCAATTCTCGCACGTTTTTTTCTCTCTCAAAATTACAAGCAATTCTCGCACGTGTGCCTAACATACAAGCATCAGACGACTTCCACCCTCGGGCAATGCATGGCCGGCAAGTTGTCCACCAAGTGGAATGTGAGCATGGAACCCCTCAGCTTCCCCTGGCGGACGTCGGAGTCGGAAAGGCCGACGGAGAAGGGTGGAGGCGGCGCGATTCTCTCGCACGTGCCAAGCCACTTAGCCTGCATGTACTTGTGCTTCCTCCATGGTCCCATATGCATCTTGTTCTCTTTCATGCACTTCTTAGCAGCCTCACACATGATCTTGATCAGGCTTCTCAACCTCTCGGCCTTGCCCACAAACACGTGCGGAAGCCGGTCGATGAGCCTGTTGTACTCAGGGCTGGCTCTAGCCATCTCGAATTCGGCTCGGAAGTCCAGCTCAATCACCTCTCTCACACTCATCTTCTTGCTACTTGAAGTGGCCACCACATCAATATAGGTGTGTTCTCCTGAGGAGTATAAATTGGTATTAGCATGAGTTTGGGCCACAACAATCATAGAAGAGAATTAGCCGAGGGATCGAAAGATTGAGATGAAATCTATGTGCAAAATCTCAAGTCCATCACATCATCCTAACAGTTTTATTTATTACATTTTAACGGTTTTAAAAGACATCATTTAATCATTTTATAAGATTTCAATACGATGGATATCGAACTTAAAAGAGATATTCAGATCAGGGTAGTGGGGTGTATAGGAGGATTGGATTGATGATGTAGGGTATAAGAAGGGGTCTCCCCAAGTTTGCCTCCCATGGGAGCATTTTTTAAAGATCATGGCCAAAAGTTGTTTACAAAATTATGAAGGCAAAAGGTGGGCTTGTGAATGAGCCGACCTAGCTCATTGATAGATAGTCATTGATAGCAAAAGGTGGGCTTGTGAATGAGCCGACCTAAAAGTGGTTAGGCTTCTGTCAACTCAACTCATTGATAGATAGTCTTTGTTGGAGGCTTGGAGCTATTATGGTCAGCTATGGTCACAAGTGTGTAATGTGTTGTGGGGAATTTATCATCTCAAGAAATTGCTGATTATCTTCAAGTTTAGGGTTTTCTTGGATTATTACTATAAGAAAAGAATCATTAGAAAATTACTTTTACAAACTTTTCCTGAATACTCTCGTGATATTTCAATTTGCTTGGATTATCATGGAAATATCGTAATATTTCCAACGTAATATTTCCAACGATATTTTGGAAATATTACGATATTTATGCCTGTGGTTGAGATGAAATTGTCTATTTTGAGAAGAAAAATAAAATCTTGTGTCCATTGTATCGGTCATGTGCTCAAATTTTTGGTGGAACCAAACTCTCTTAAAATAAAATTTGACCAATGCCATTCGAGGTGACGCTCGTTTCCTGACTATCAATAGGTAAGAATTCTAATCCCTAAATTCTAAATTCTGAAAAAATAATCCTTAATCTGCCTTTACGACGGATGTATGGTGCAGATGCAAGAATGTAGAAGAAATGAATGGTCCAGATTAGTTGCCTTCACAACAGGGACAACCAAGTAGTGGGCCATAAGGGCATGATTGGACGATCAACTTGCACCACAAGTTCAATGAGACAAAAAAAGCTGGTGGGCCACACGAGCGCGATGGAAATAAAAAATCACGCCGACACGTATGAGAATATCGGATACGTAAAGCAATGTTCGTAACACATCGGTACCTGATGGAATATCGGGCGTCCTCCTCCACTTGGACTTGCACATGCCGCTGTCGTGCCCCGCCTTCCTCAGCCGATCCGTTACGTCTCTCATCAGGCAGTTACGGCACAAACCCACCTTCACTCCTTTTTTCCCACACACGCATTTCGGCCCCTCCTCCCGCGATTCTCTCAGCACCCGTTCCGTTTCGTTTCGGATCATCAGCTCCACCGAACTGATCCGACACAACACCCCCTGCTCAGAAGAAAATCATCGTAACGACCGAATCAGAACAAATTGAAATCACCCCAGTTCAGAAAACACACAATCTGATTCTGCTACTTACTGTGAGGAGCTGACGTTGCGACTCCCAAAACGCCTTCCGCTCCGTTACGCTCTCTTCCTCCTCCGATTCGGTGCTGCAACTCTCCGGCGAGGCTTCGCCGTCCTCTTCCAAGAACCCCATTTCCATTTCTGAAAAACCCACATCTTCCGGTTCGATTTTCCGGCACGCCTCCGCCATTCGAGCCTTCTCGAGGTGTGTTTTTTTTTTTTTTTTTGGTGGCCTTTTCGGCTTCTCTCGGTCGACGAAAGGCGTTACATGATCGTACCGTTTTTATAGTCGGACTTTGGCTTCTGAGGTGGGGCCCAAGATGAGATAACGTGGACGAACGGGGCTCCGCGAACGTGATCTGCACATGTCACATCGACGTGGCAGATGATGAATGGCTTTGTTTGGAAACCACATGAATGTCTTCCACAAGTGGGTCCCACCTAAGTGTTCGGGCCATTTAAAATGACACTGATCCCGATTTGATGTATTTATGGCTTACTTCAATAGGAGTTGGTCCAATAATAATATAAAATATTTTTATTTCATATCTGTAATTGGTATCATATATCGAATCACGGAGTGGGGGCAATTACTAAACTCTGAGTAATGAATCCTAAATTCTGAAGTAAAATTTGGCAATATAGCAAGAAGGGATGCGACTTATTTTTTGAATGCTTAAGGTTTCCAACATGCATGAGGCTTTTGAGAGGGGCCTCTCTGCAAAAGTAATAATAATAATAAAGTAAATGCACATGAATTATATTATGGGAGATACTTCTATAAGAGATATCTCTCACTTTATATGAGAGATGAGGACCAGGGGTTTGAGCATCTCACTTAAATGATATATCAAAACTATGCCTAAATGTATGGAGTTCCATATCTCATCCCATTTATGGTCCAAAACATGAAAACTATGAATGTAGGAAATTTGAGATGTAAGCATAGGCTTAAAACAAGATTTTGGGTATTGCATCAGTTAGTGTCATTTCATTATATTTTATTTTATACTTTTGTTACTTCATGTTACTGATAAGGAGTGATAAAACTATATTCAGAGATTGCTTCTTGGATCTGTGTGTGAAATTAAGGTGCCGAGACCACTTAACCATGATTATGTTACCCAATATATCAGTCTTATAATAATACTTTAATTAGTTATTATTTTATTAAAAAATTGTTAATCTTCAGTTTTCCATTGCTTTTGAAACATAAAAGAGTACTTCTAAAATATCCAAACTTAAATAAAATAAACAAAAGCATAATATAACGTTGGTAGAAACAATGTTTTTTTTTTTTTTTTTTTTGGGCCCCTTATGGGTCACTTCAACTTTTGGGATCTTATCAAAAAACCAAAACCAAAACAAAACTGTTGGATGCTATGTAATAGGAAGTACTAGGGTTGCGGATGGTGTCTAGCAAACAGTGGTAACAGATGGGATCCACAACACTAGTGGTTGCAAATTGCAATAATGAAAGCCTATCCAAACGTGGATTACCAGAGTATTCCAGTTTTCTCTTTTCTAACTAAAATATTATACATGGATGGTGGCTTTCATCCTTTTTGCATATGATATTGATTTAACAAAGTAATGGTCAATTATGAATGATAAAAGGGATTTGCCCTCATCTTAATCTCAGACATGTGGGGCAGCTTCCTTTCTGCAATTGGGCCACGTCTGATTGGATGACACGTGGCCTAATCCGATGACGTCGATCTGTTTGATTTTATTTAATTTGCTTGGGGCCCATATTGAGTCATCATCTGATCCAAAGGAATCCCACAAGTGGTGGATAAATTATTAGTAAACACATTGCTGGAAACCACCTTGGTTACTCTTTTTAAGATTGTTAATGATTAACAGATAGGGACCATTTTCAATAAGCCCCAGCCTGTAATGATAGTCTTTTACAGGCAACCATTCAAATGACCAACCTATACTGAGCCTTTTCTTTTACTTTTTGGGTAACCATTCAAGGGGCTGTGACCCATGAGAGACCCCATCTAGAAGAGAGATGTAACTCCAGTTCAACTGGGAGAGAATCTACACACGTTGGGATGAATTTTTAGGCAACAAGGTAAGAGAAGACCTAGAGATCGATCCGATGGCAATAAGTAAGAGAGGATCTCAAAAATAGGGTTACTAACCAACAACCAACCTATAATGAGTTGACTTCCCTCATGGGCAACATCTCATATTTGCAATGAACTTGACAAGGCTTTTAGCTAATAGTATATGAGTTGCTTGAGATGGTTTGAATACAAATTAAAAAAAAGTATCCAAAGATACGTTAAACAGTGAAGTGTTGAAGTGCTTGACTCTAAAGAATCTAGTGAAGAAGTATAACACATATATCATCATCATTGTCAAAGCCTTATACTCAAAAAGAAAATTATATATAAAATGAAACTAGGACAATCGTGCCAGATGTATATAGAGCCCATAATTTGATCAATGTGGCATGGCATTATACATTAAATAAGTATCATAGTTTTAATACATTGGTTGGATACAATGCCCCATTCATGTAAACCCACAATTAGCTCATGAGTTGCTACAAAGTTTAGCTTCTTTGAATGACTAAAATAGAAATCTCACCCACTTTTATTAGGAAAACTTAATGTCATTAGTATAAGATCCCTGAAATCAACCCTCTTTTAATATTTAAAAGTGCAAGTGGAGGTAGGACTATGAGTCAATCATTTGGTAGGCAGGTCTATAAACTCAACCTATACTTTTGTATCTTTAAATGATACTAAAGATCTCATAGTTTCATGATATTTTTACAAGACTTCACCTAAAAATCCTATAATTTTAAGCTAGGTTATACTATGGCAAAGACTTGATCGTAAATATATGGCATTATTGAGAAATTACTTTTCCTTTTGAGCTTGGGATAAGTTATACCAATGGTAAAGGTAGAGAAAAGGGAGGTAGAGATAATTTTGTAGGTTCAAGTTTTTACTATCATGAAAGTTTTTTTCCCACACCATTAATTTTCCTTATTTTCTTTTTGGATAACAAAATAATTAAGAAAGAGAAGAGAAAACCTCCAGCAAAAACAAAAAAGGAGAGATAAATGATAGATACAAAAGCCATATACCAAAACCAAGACAAACAAACACACACAACATCAATTACCAATAAAAGGAGCTCCCCTATGTGCATCCTGTTTTGCCAAGGGATCCCCCAACTATTGATGTGCTAGAAAACCACTTGAAAAGGAAAACTAAAAAAATCTAATCTCTTTGATAAAATAATGAAATCTCCATGGCGTAACATTCCCCTCAATATCCAAGAAATGAGAATGACATCTTATTCCAACAGTAAGATGTGTCTGTTCTCACCTGAGTGTCCAGGGATCAACTTTGGGCATACCACATTTCCTTATTTTAGTTCTTTAGCTCATCCATTAGCTCCCTTACCTCACCCGAGGTCTACTTTCCTCACCAAAAAGCTCAATGAGGCAAAAAAAAAAAAAAAAAAAAAAGGCATCTAAAAATTACTTTCAATAATCAAACTTTCATGAAAAGCACCATAGATTGTCTTTCCTAAAGGTCAGACTATTTTCTTTAATTACTTTCAAAAGGTCTTCGAAAAATCAATTGCTTTTTTGTGACTCATTATTTTAATAAATATGTAAAGTGTAATGCAGCAATATAAAAAGTTAGGTAAAGTATGTTGATGGGGCTAAACATTGGAATAAGAGAAAGATTAGTTAATGGTGACTTGTGATTAGACCTCATCAATCAATTAAAGTGTAGTAGACACAGACAAAAAAAAGAATAATCATGACAGAAGACATTGATATGGTGTGAATAAAACAAATGCTTTTATTATAAAATTAAGGTTTTGCCAGAGGTTGGTGAAGTCGGACAACTCATCTAACCTATTTTAGTCACCAGAAAATAATGGCTAAGAAGTAAGAACCCTCCTCCAGATTGGTGGGTGCAAATCTATTAAGACTCCAACTCATGAAAAATTTGTGAGGATCCTAGGTGTATCTGCTCACGAAAATTTTAAATGGTTCAAATTAAATTTTACCCTTTCACTATGAGTTGGGCCCACTTTTCAAATTTATTACTAATTAAATGCATGAATAAAATACTTAAAAAGATCGTAGCTTTTTATGGTGATCATTCTAATGGTGGACCCAACTTTTGATAAAATGGGACTTAATAAGGACTATTTATAAAAGATGGGAGAAATTTATTTTGAACGGTTCGGATTTTTCATCTATATGTAAATTTCTCAAGAAACGGGTCAACAGTCCTCTCTTTTTCTGTCTTCAAGAACTCCCAAGGTGGGCCGGGTGGCAAATCCTGACGCGACTTGTAAGCTCAGCCCGACTATTACGGGTTGAAATATGTCAGCAACAGTAGGGCCAACTCCTCTTTGACTTGAGTAAAGAGAGATCCCATGTTAAGACGTTTGTTTTTTGCTGTTTCGATTTTTAATAGGTGGTCCCATTATAGAGTTCCACTTCTGCCCAAAGTGAAACACTCTGGAAGATTATTCTTCAAACTCTCCATTTACTTCAATATGAAGAGCCTAACAATAGTATCTCTACTTTCATTGACGACATGGAAATTGATGGAGAAAATAAAGGCTAATATTGAAGTGCACTTTGAAATTTCAATATTGATCCAAGTCCTTAACAATTTATTCAGCTTTATGTAAATAGAGGGCATGGATGCGTATATAGGCAATGGCCACACTGAATAGTAGGATTTTTTTTTTTAATGGCGTGAATAGGAGGATTTATAGATTAATCATCTATTAAAAATCCGTGGACCCGTCATACGAGTCTTTGATGTTGCAAACTATAACTTAAAATCAACTTTTTTTAGACATTGTTATGTTTAATCCTAGAGGTGGTAGACTTGATGATTGTTGTATATTGAATGATATGCTTATTTTAAGAAAAAACTAAAAACCAAAAAAATAAAAAGAAGTTCGAACTTATTTTGGAAGTAGATTATGGCCCTCTAATTAGACTTGGTTACGAAGGGCTTTCCAATCGGAATCGGGCCTAGAACAAACAAAATAAATTCCGAGTCAGAACAGGGCCTAAAACCAAAACCACTATTTAAAAACGGGTTTGGGTCCGGATCCACTATAGTTCTAACTCGAAATCATCCCATTTGCAATCATAATAGTCGGTGGAGGCTAAGGCCTTTATTGGGGTCGTCGTCCTGGGAATGTTTCATTATGAGAATCAATGAAGGAAAATTATTTAGAAGGCATTTTGTGAAAGAAAATCTAGAGAGATATTGTCATAGAGAGAGAAGGAAGATACAGAGGTAATAGTTTTATAAATGTGCAAAAATTGATAGAAAATGCTTGCCGAACAAGTTTTTCTTCATTCATTCTCTTAATGAAACATTCCCATGATAATGCAAAACATGTCATAAGATTGTAAGACCAATGTGCTTTTTTAGGTGTGGCCTATTTATGATAAGGCCCACCCACTACATAGTTTGGAGCTTGTGCACATTTGCTACATGTACATGATATAGATTAATAGAAAAGACGTTTTTAGCTATCTTTTAACGAAAGGATTCCACGATAGAGAGAAAAACCACCTTTAGTTTCCCTCACAGCCCACTTCTCCATCTTTTATTTGGGTTTCTTTGCACTTCTCCACGTTTAGTGAAATATTATTTTGTTTGAGTAGGTTACAAATGAACTTTTTTTTTTTTTTTTTTTGACAGTAGAGGAGGGTTCAATTTCAACATAGTTGAAAAAATGTTTTAATGATGATGATGATGATGATGATGAGAGGAGGCTTCAATTTCCTATTACAAGGCTTGACATTATAGAATTATTCTCTCATATTTTGTTTCTGAAAAAGCAAAGATAGCTAAAACTATGATCTAATTGAGTTGGGATAACTTTTCTTACATCCCATTTTATTTTGCTGAATGGGGTCCTACCTATCATCAGCCCAACCCCTCTACCCACTCAATGCACCCTATCAATTAATGAACACCCCAACTTCACATCCATCTTTCCTAATTCCCAATTCAACCATCCATCATCATACTAAACAAGTGGAAGGAATCAACAAATAAATTAAGCCATGCCCACAGCCCGGGCTACAAGCATCTCATAAGTCTACTAAATGATAAAGCAACTCTATCTCAAAATTAGTCATTTGAGCAGGCAACCTCCATCTTTCCTATGATCCTATCTTCATAGAAATGTTTCCTTTGAGGCCCTAGGTAATTAAGATTATTTGATGAGCCTTCTTCAGCAAAGGGCCCTAACCCATCTTTCTCTGTCAGGTGATTGGTTTGGACTTGTTCACACATAGCTCTTTGGGCTGTAAACGGTTTGATTATGGACCCACTCAATATAGACCCAAATCTAGACCCAATTAGGTTCTGTACACCAAATATAACCTCAGGTTGCCCCACAGGTCAATGACTGTTGATCCGTATCCACACTTGATTCTCAAACAGGCCCATATCTTTTTTTCATCTCAGGTCATCCAGGCAAGTGTAAACAGGGATCTCTTGCAGGTTACAATCTCTAATTCAGCCTTTGGTCTAAAATGCGGGCCCGATGATTGATTATCTATAAAACCACTAACCAATTCTGTTATTCAGTCCCATAATTGTGGACCAATTCCATAACTCTAAATCCATTGTCCAATGACCCATACCAATTTTTTTTTATGCTGGGTCCTCTTTGTTTTAGGGGTTGTAAGATCTGACCCGAACCACAGACTCGACTTGCATTTAACCAACATGATCCAACCCACATCCAATGCATGTTAATCACATGTCAAATAAATCTGACCCACAGTAAAACGGGTCAGGTTAGGTTAACCTGCAGAAACTATTTAAATGGATCAAGTCAGGGTCGACCTATTTAATCGATTATTTAGTGGTTTAATATATTTGCACTTCAGGCGTTTTTGGCCTAACCTAAAACTTGATATGGACTGGGCTTGGGCCAATCTTCTATAGTTTGGTTGGGTAGGTAGGGTCAGATTAAATGGGTTGACCCACATTGGATGTGGGTTGTGCAAGTCGGGTCGGGTTGATTTGCATGGGTGAGTGGTGAGGTTACCTGATCCAATAAAAAACAGGTCAGATACAGTTTGGGCTTGAACCTCTATATAACACGATGTGTTTTGACCCGACCCGATCCCCTAACCACACTTACCCTTTTTTGGTTAAAAGTTAAAATTGGGGTCCATTGACACTGAGTTCAGATGGTAACACAAGTTCTGTCTCATGCAGTGGCCCAATGCCTCAAACCTCAGTTTCATAACGCATATGTACTCGCCCTGTATGACCATAGTTGGCTTGTATCAATAAGTCACTGAGTTGTGCGAGTCAAATGAGTCTTACTTAGTACTCGCCACGGTCACCTGACTAACTCACTAATCCTAAAGGTAGCTCAGTTGGTTTAGGACCACGGTTTGCACCCGGAGGTTGTAAGTTCACACTGCGGCTATAGGGGAGTTTGCCGAGCTTCCCTATAGGCCGGAGGAATTAGTCCAGCCCAAAGGGTTGGGAGCTATCCGATGAAAAAAAAAAAAAGACGACAAAACCTTGACTTACTCACCTGATCAGCGATCATCCAAGATGAATTGCATTTGGAAGGTTGAGCAATTTTCAGGGATTGAAATTGGGTTTTGGGAGCTTATGAAGTCTTAAAGACAACAAAAGCCGTTTGCATACTGCAAGTACAAAACATGCATTGCAGTTTGTGAAAAAACAGCGGAGTTTTGTAGATCTTTTGAAAAAACAGAGGAGTTCTGTAGATGTTAAAATAAACAAATCTCAGGTGAAGTGACAGCAAGATGTATACCTCGTTTCGGTATCGATGATTTCAATGGAAGTACAAAACATGTTTCTATTTTTCTTGTGTCATGACCGAGCTGATTGATTAATTAATTGAATTATTTATAATCTACAAGAGCCAAATGGAAAAGAAAACATCAGCTTTGCGAGGTAAACATCAATCTTGAGAGGTAATACAGTTGGTTAGGACCCCTTGTTTGAACCGGCGAGATTGTGATTTCGAACGCCAAAAAGGCTACCTGTCCCGGGTTCGGTCCAGAACCCGGGACAGGTAGCAGGGCTCTTCGAACGCACGCTATGTCTTGGGGCCACTTGCCTAAGCAAAGGCTTGCCTAGTGCATGCGGGAGGTAGAGACTTCATGTGCCAGAGAATAATCAGTTTTTGAAGAGGACGGACACTCCCGTAAGTACAAAAAAACCCATTAAATAGTGTTAATATACCTGATGTCAACAACTTTCAAATAGTGGATTTCTTATTCATGATTGAGAAAAAATCACTAGGAATTTACTAGTAGCACATCTTCTAGAATCTTTCTTATTTACAATGTTCTATTTTCCTAGTCTTAAATTTCCTCAGCCATTTCTACCAAAACCTCCTCAGGTGGAATTCGGTCTGTGCACTTTTGGTAGCACGCATTTTTTTCTCTCGTGCCGAGCCGTTCATTTTATTAAATTTCTTTAGCTAACCATTGCTACTAAAACCTTAAGGCGTTAGTAGAGGTAGCGGAAATACTTTTTAATATTCCCCATTGGGTGGAGCTCATTCCTCAATACTCCCCCTCAGGTGGAACTCGGCCGGCGCATTTTTGGCGACATGCATTTTTTTTTCTTCTTTTGTACGGAGTCGTTTCTCCTTGGATTCAAACTCACGACCGGTCGGCTCTGATACCATATTAAATTTTTTTAGCTAACCATTGCTATTAAAACCTTAAGGCGTTAATAGAGGCAGCGAAAATACTTTTTAATATTCCCCATTGGGTGGAGTGTGGAGCTCATTCCTCAATAAATTTTAGGACTCAAACTTGCAATCGGTTGGCTCTGATACCATTTTAAATTTCCTTAGCTAACAACTCCATCCAAAACCTAAAGGCATTAGTAGAGGCGGCATAAAAACTTTTCAATAGTCCCCTTCAAGTGAAGCTCACTCCTCAACACCTAGATGGCTAGGATTTCTCTTCAAGATTCGGCTTTGTCTTCATCCTATGCGCATTTCCATTTTTACTTTTAGAGCCATCGCTGTAGTTATCATACTCAAAGTCTTGTTCCAATAATATTGGGTTGGCAATATAAATTGTGTTTCTTCATACGAGTATATCCTAAGTCAAATTCTCTGCTAAGCTACACTTTCTGAAAAAAAAAAAAAAAAATCTTCATTTTATGTCGAGAGTATAGAAACTACAGTCAAATAGCAAAAGATTATATTTGTAATACAAGATTGTGTCACTTTCATTGACATTAAGTCACCCATGTTATAAGAGACAATGGATAAGGATAGATTACGACTGCAGATGAGCAAGATGCCATGGGTGAGTGGAGCTCGTAAGCTCTGATGCCATGAGTGCTTGGAAAATGCAAAGAGATGCAATAATGTCTACAATTCTTTGTCCACAATCTGTGGAGAGAGTGTTTCTATGATATGATCATGAGCTGTTACAACCATTGTGAAGCTGAATATCTCAAAGATAGTGCATATGAGAGCTATCCTTCTCAACCCAATTGATTGTTCAACAATTGCTTTTAGGTTTTTCTTTTTCCATATCAAATGTGTTATATATATATATATATATATATATCAAGATCACCTCCTTCATGCATAAGTCTCTTGCCAAAGTTTAAGCAAATCACCTAAATGATTAAAAAGAATAAAAATATATAAATGAAAAGAAGGAGGAGGAGGAGATGGTGGAAGAAGAAGAGGAATTCTTGGTGATAGGTGAAACCGTAAATATGCTAATATGGTTAGTAAATGAGATCAACCGAGTAGCAATTTGACTATCAATTAAGGTCCAAACCCAAGTCTACCAGTTAAAGTTCAAGTCTATAAATAGGCTAACATTGTTAATAAATGAGATCTTTATAAAATGCACACTTCCTTCCAAACTTATCCAACATGCAATTCAATAAGAAGGAAATCAAACATTTTGAGGATCACTTTCTTTCAAACCTTCCATATAATGATATTTTCATCATTTAAAAGAAAAGCATAACCCAAATTTACCATTGGTCGGGTCAATTTGGCCCGAAAGGACCTATTAGTGTTGGGGAAAGTGGCACAGCGGAATAAAAGATTTTCTTTTTCTTTTTTACTTGTTGGACTTAGATTCGCAATTCATTGGACCTTTATATAAGACTTTGGAAAAAAAAAAAAAAAAAGTGCAATGCATCAGATGATTTGTTGCCATCAGAACCATATACATTCACTGGACATTCATTGAAATGGATGGTTAGCTTGCCTAAGGCAGCTGACCATATTTGATCCCCTGTTTGACATATAGAAAAGGCATCAGCAATACAAATACTCTTTTAGGGCACATTTGTGTGTGTAATGTTTTGCCGAAGAATTTTGGTTTTTCTATGGTCATTCATCTTGTCATTAATTGGTGCAACACAATTTCCACAAAAAGCAACTAACTTTCTGCAATTTCATGGAAACTATTTGCATCTCTCTCTCTCTCTCTCTCTCTCTCTCTCTCTCTCTCTGTGTGTGTTTTTTTTTTAATAGAAAAGGGGCAAGACAACAACAAAAAGAAATTAAATATCATCTCGATGAAAAAAAACGACCACTTATCCATCCCCTCCTAGGTCCCTACCCCAATCCAAAATAAAGTGTTGTGTGTATGTTAGTTGGATAGTTAGGGATAAAAAGTATTGTTATAAGGATATTAACAGTTTCTTTTGATCCAGACCCACTAAGGCTACATGGTATCCAATTATTGGAAGTTTTGATTCCAAATAAAGCAGGGTCCAAGCTATACGATCTAAAATATTCGGATTCATATTTAGATCCTTTCATGTTTCGAAACCCCATCGTGCTAAAAAATATGTGTCTTAGGACTTAAGTAATATTGATACTTGAGGATCTACTTTGTTTTAATCATTTACCATTTAATAACCCACTTGTACATTTTAAAAACATATTATAAAGGTTTTTTTTATCCAATTATATTAATGTACTCCATCCGTCTCGATCCATTTTTTTGGGTTGATGTTGATCCAAATACAACTTACGGGAGATGTGTCAAATCCAAATTCATATATACGTCTAGGTTTATTAAGACGGATCTATATCAGATTCACCATGGTTTCACCTTGGATCCAACTTTGTAGCGCCGTAACTACATATGGAAATACTATACCAAAAAAGAAATTTACATTTAGAACTTGACTAAGACTTTCACTACCACATAACATTGAAAATCTGTGCCTCTTATTTTGAAAACGCTCTAAAACTACTTTTGCAAAATGGCTATGCAAAGACTTGCATCGCCAAGTACATGTTTATTCCCATGCATCTACTACGTTCTCTCTCCAAGTGAAGTTGCATTCTTTCTGTCCATTTATACAGGCTGTCCATTTTAACTTTGCCTACTATAAGATAAGGATAGTGACTTTTTTTTAATATTTAAAATAATCAAAGGAGGGTCAAACTGCTTTTATGGTTGAAACTTACCACTTTAATCAATTTTTACTGGATTTGACCAAATTTTGACAATTACCTTAATTTTTATCTAATTGATCTGATGAAGGTACCATTTCCAATGGGTTACACCAATTTCAATTTTTAAAACATGCCCCTCTTGTGAGTCCTTTCTTGTTTATTTATTTATTTATTATTACTACATACATCATATGAACTTTGACATTTTCCACTGAAGAAATGTTATCCTACAAGTAATCTTATATGCAGTCGAACTCTATGGGGCCCGCCTTTGATGATTGCATGCTGTTTCACACTCTTTATACCCTCGTGATTGAACACAAGACCCAATTTCACTCTCATTAAATTTTTACCCACTATAGTATTAAATCTGAAAAAAGATTTAGAGTTAAACGATCATTAAATTTTAAGGTTATAAAATCAAGGACTAGAAAAATATGGCGTGTCGGGCTTTTTTAACCATTATAAGTAACCCCACTCTCCTAATTAATAGGCATCAAAGTTGGCCCCTTGAGATGGATTGCATGTGAGAGAGGTATGCAGTTTGTCGCAGGAGAACAGTACTTAGACTTTACCAAGTTCTTTGACAAGGTTTTTTATAAAAGTAAAAGTAAAATGAAGAGTAAAGTGATGAATCAATTAACATTGTGGCCCCCTCCCCCCACATTCTAGTTGCTACCCTATCCACACCGTACTTCCTCTTCCTTCTCATCTGCCTGGTGGGCCCCACATTACTCAATTTTCCTCTAAAATATCCTCCTTAAAACGAGTAAACGCCAAGCGCGACTCGAAATACGAAGCGGTAGGAAAACAAAGAAAGCAAAACAAAAAACGGATTTTAAGTCCCCCGAATCGAATTTCTTCCGATTCTTCCGATTCCGTCATCTTCTTCTTCCCAAAAGATTTTGAAAAGATCAAATCGTTTCGATCTTGTTTGATTTTATTAACAGCAGCTCCAATCTCTATCTCACTCCCAAAGTTAAGAAAACTTCTTTACGAATCCGATTCATGGAGTCTCAGACGTTTCACCGTTACGTTACTCGCAACTCCAAAAAATCCGAGTATCCTTTTTTTTTTCTTCTCTGTGTCTCTCTTTTTTTTTGTTTTTATTTTTGATCGGTAGGTTTCCGTTATCTTTTGTCTAATCTTCCGTTATCTTTTGTATAGGCTCCGTTTATTCTCTGGAAGCTCTTCACGGAATGATCCAGAATTAATAGACATCACGCCGTCAGCTAGCTCACAGGGACCGAGATCGTCGAAGCGCAAGCAAAATCAGGTGAGATTGCAATCTGAGATTTTGATCTTTATATGTTGAGAATCTTTGTGGATTTGACGGTTTGGATGAGTGGGATTTGCATTGATGTTGGTATTGGGAGTTTGGGGATTTAGGGCTTGGAGATTGGATTGAATCGTTTTGAGTGAGGTGATTTTTCAGTTCAATTGGATAATTTCCGAGTTCTTTAATATGGGTATGTGAGTTTGGGAGTCTGGACGAGGAATTGGTTACTGAAACTTGCTATTTCTTGATAAAACTGAGTGTCTGCTTGGATTCAACTGATTATTAAATGTAGCAGATGTTGAGTTAGGGCTTTGATGATGATGATGATGATGAAGAATACATATCTGATAGTAGATTATTGCAATATTTTTTTTGTAGCCCATCCTCAGTATTTGTGCATTCATTTTGTATATGTGCATATTGATGGAGTAAGAGGCTTCTTTTGCTTAATGGCATGCCTTTGATGCAACCTTATGGGCATAATATGCATTATATTTAGGTGCCAATGGGAATGAAGTTTTGATCTGTAATTGCACTGCCTTAACTAAAATTAAATTAACCCAAAGGGGTGGCTCAGTTGGCCTAGGACCATGGTTTGCACTCGGAGGTTGTAGGTTCGAAACTGCAACGCTGGGGCTACTGGAGAGTTTATCCGGCTTCCTCTCGGGCCCGGAGAGATTAGTCCAGCCCAAAGGGTTCGGAACCCTCCGATAGAAAAAAAAAATAAAAAAATCAGGTAATGATGCCCGGATATGGTTATTCCAGTGGACCAGGAGACAATTCTACACTTTCCAAAATCCTAGAAACAACTACAGCTATCCTGTCCATAACATGAAATTTTGCAATAACTGTCAACATTTTTTACATAAAGTATTGTTTTTTTCACCTATGGGACATTTCTAAATTAATGAAATTGTCAGCATTTACAATCCCCTTTTTTTTGTTACATATTGTAGTGTAGAAAAATGTTAGAAAGCTATTAATTAATAGACTTGGAGATATGCTGCTTTTTGGTTACATATTGTAGTGTAGAAAAATGTTAGAAAGCTATAAATTAATAGGCTTGGTGTTATGCTGAAACTATGTCCTCCGAGTATCAGTGCAGTATCAAGAGCCAGTACCAGTATTTGTATCTTTCGAAAATGGGTATGGTAGGCATATACAAGTGTTCACTATCATCTAAGGTTCATTAGATGATGTTCAATGTATTGGTCAATGGTTTTATCTATACCACATAAGTGTTTTTTTTTTTTTTTTTTTTCAAACTCATTAGGATTACATTGTCTATATATGTTTCAAAGATTGTATCTGATCGGCATCTACTCCTGGTTGGTGAAGTGCACAGAGCATGCACTTGACCACAGTATTTGTGTGTGCTTGCATGTATAGAAATTCGAACTGGTTTTTCCTTTCTAAAGTTACAGGCGAATTTGCTTTAGCCATTCTACAGCTTCCAACACTCTTGTCATGGAAAATTCATTGGGGAAGTGGCGGGAGCAGAATAAATGACCATCTATTTCACCATAATTCTCATTTTGATAACCAGTCCCTGAAAATTAAATTTGAGTAACAATCAGTTAAAAGATTGATGATATTCAAGTTAGGAGTGATGCAGGGCTATATTGTTAAACTAAGAAGATATAGAAGAATTTAACATTATGGTCTCCTGTGTGTTTATCTTCTAGTTTTAGAAAGTGATGTCTTATATTCTTTGCAATTCCATTGGTTCTCTTTAGTTGCTATGGTCTTTTCGAGTTTTAAAAATGGGCTGGCCATCCAATGCGAAGGTTTAGTTGACCATGGTCTAATCGATGATTTATTCTAGTTGAACCATGAGATCAACATGACATCAAAAATATAAAACAAGAAAATCAACAATGAAAAGTATAAAAATATATTTTAGAAGTAAGGAAATCACAAAGAGCATGTAAAAGATTTAATTTATAAAAATGTTGAATAAGTTACATTTGTAATTTTTTTAAATGAAAATAATAACTACTTAAAAATTTAGATTTTGTTTGTCAAGGTTTCCTTGAATTTTACTCAATTGGCCGGTTCCTAAAATGCCTGTTGGTTTGAATGACTTGGCGGATGAACCACTTAGGTCAACTGGAGGGACGTTGGTTCAATCGAATGGTAACATGTAGTGCTTTTATTCAAACACGTTTGGCCCAGTTCTTATAACATTGGGTATCATCATTCGATAGATCAGAACACTATAGTGAAATTATTAATCTTGGCCATAGTATTGATTTTCTTTTTTTAAATCGCATCTTTTTTGGACAGAAGTCTGAAACATTTCATTCCACTATCAAACCAGAACAGCCTTCCAGAATAGTGACAATTATGATTTTTCTCTCATGGATCTCAACTACTAACATCCCTTTCTTGTTTTCTTTCTTTTTCCTCTTATTGATTTTGGTATTTAGTTTCTGCTAAAGGCTGTCTTTTTAGTCTTTTTAAGAAGGGAGGGAGGGATGGTGGGAGGGGAGCTCTCTCTCTCTCTCTCTCCTTCATGAGTTTGGAACAACGTACATGCATGTTAATCCTCATTCACTGCTTTCACTATCCCCCAATTGCCCCTCATCTTTAGCAGCCCAATTAATTTATGTTGTGTGATACTGACGGCTGGTGGGTGGATGCCTTAGAAAAGGCACTAGTAACAATCCAGAGCATATAATATTGCACTTTTTGGACATGGATATTATCTCCAGGTTGTTCCCTATGATGTAATTGAAATTGATGGAGATGAAGACCCAACTGGAGTTGTGATAATTGGCGATGAAGATGGAGTAAATGGCAAGAAGAAGATGGTGGGACAATATAAAAATAAGCAGAAGCAAATTAAGGTAGACTGATGCTTGCATTTTTTTAACACTTGTTCACCTTGCCAGAACTTGTGCACGTTTTCAACCTTCAAAGCCCCATAAGATTGTGACAAGTATATCCTTTTTTACAGGATGCTTTTGCCAAGGATATTATTGCTTATGCAAATCATGGTTTGGCAACCAGCCCTTCTTGGAATCCTCACAAAACTTTAGGGTTGGAGTCACAAAATCTAAACTATACCGATAAATTTAATCCTGATTTTATGGATGTTGAAGATGCTATTAGTTTTACTTTGGGGCCTCAATTTTCCCTAAACCAACCTACTTGGGTAGAGGATTCAATCCCTTCATTACAAAAGCCTGCTTATTTACAACCACTTACAAGCAGTTTAACACCCGCCAGCCAATCAAGTTCATGCAAGCAACAATTAGGGAATGAAGACGAAATTGCAAAGAAATTTGAACTGTTTAAGCAATTTGATACAGTACGTGACCATTCAGACCATCAGTATAACTCAAACAGAGGCAGCTTCCATGGAGTTTCTCTAACAAAGAAGGTAATTTAGTTCTAATTTAACTTAATACGCACCAATTCATTTTATCTAGATATTCAAATTCTGTGCATCTATTGTTTCTTTTATGACAGGCACCATTGCAATGGTCTAAGAAAATTCAACAGGAGTGGAAGATTTTGAGGGAAGATCTGCCAGGTGTCTGTCAACTTCCCTTTTCCTTTCTTTGCTGTTTATATTAATCTGGGTCTGTTTATTAGAGAGTACAGATTGATTTGAAGTGGAGATGGCTCTGCAAGCACATGACAGTATCCATAAATTCATTTACAAATGATCTTATGATGACATCATTTGATACTAGATCATTATCACACCCCGAAACCTGCACTGCTTGGATTCCAAGTTTCGAGGAGGCGCGACTAAAACATTAATTTGAGATTGGGCTAAAAGGCTATATTGCAGTGGATTTTTTTTTTTCCATATACATAATAACCATCCAATAACAAGACAACTAATAATCAGTTAAATATTGAATCATTCCATTCATTGATTGTAATTCCATTGGGATACAAAATACACAACGGGGTCAATTTCTTGAAAATTTTTGGCAGAGTCTCCTCTGCATCCCAAACCCCGGAAAATATTTCGGGTATACAATTTGATTCACCTGATAAACATAGATTCATATTTCATCCAAACAACCATCCATTACCTGAAATTCCTGAACTCCAATAATAATATGGATACAACCCATACATCACGTAACACTTCCATCGTCAATTAAAAAATAACAAACTTGAAATCTCTAAAAATGGATCAATGTTGAAACTTATAGACATCTTATAATTCCAAAAGGCTTAGTGACCATGAAATTAGCGTTATCCAAATATTCATCTCCAAGCCCATTAATAGCATAATGTCCATTAGCATTCATTGATTCCCTTCCCTGTAGGTTTGGATGATGACTAACCATTTACAACATGAACGCATTCAAAAGTAGATCTAAGAAGTCTAAAATCTTCCAAAAATTATCAGCAAACCATTTAATTACATTCACTAACAGTGAATATCAAAATCTAACTATTCTTTCCAAAATGAACATCATCTATTCGGCCACTCAGAGAAGGTGACCAACAACCCATTTTTTTCCTCACCATCTATGTTGGTGCCATCATTCACTAGCGTTCCTTCACCTGGAGCATAGGTCCCACGGAATGGGGTGAGTTACAAGAACTCAGTAAATGGTATAATCAATTCTTAATGCATATCCAGTTTAACCAATTTAAATCCAACGTAACCATAGGATTCTATAACAATGAATAAAAGGTAACCAATAGAAAAATAATCAATGGATCATAAAAGAAAACAACAGGAATGGAACCATGAATAAAGAAAGTGAACATTGTTAAGCATTGATTAGAATTATACATGTATCAAAAAGGACTAGGGAAATGTATATATAACAAATCTCAAATTGAAACAATAAGATGAGTATGGGTAGTCTCAAAGTTTTATATGATGAAATACTATTCTATTCAACACACCATCTCGAGTGCTCCCTCCCCCCGACAAAGGCCTAGTGCTTCCTCCACTAGAAAAAGGTCCCATATATCCCCTGAGAAACAGGTCGCTACTCACTTTCATGCAATGAAAATAATTCCCTCCGATGGGTCGATATAGTGACACATGAGGAAAACATCTCATCGTGTCACATAGAGCCTCCACCACAGTCCCTTGGGCGTACCCACTGTATTTGACTTTGGGGCTGATTGGCAATGTTGAGACAGAGTTACAAGTACGAGTACGTTTAGCTAGTTCGATCAATACATTGGTCAAGTTTGCCAAATCAATGACGACACAATCTTCCCTATGTTCATATATTTGTAACTCACTTTCAATAGATTATATAGGGTGTGACTTGAGTTATGAGTCAACCCCTTAAATTTAAATTACAATTAACGCTAAGACATCATGTAGCAACTTCATTCGTGATTAATATAAGTGAAGTGAAGTAATAAAACATGGAGTTCATGATAACCCAAGATTTTAGTCGAAAATTGTTAAGCCCCCATGAATCAATATAGCCAAGTAGGAACTTGCATTGACAGGTATGAATTGCAAAGGCAGCATTAAAATTGAAGGAGACAAAATAAACTGTGGATTTAATTAGGATAACTAGGTTAGAAATAGTATAGACCATGCATTTAATGAATATCCACAAGAAAAGAATAAAGACAATTTCATGATTCAACTTGGGAGTTTGAGAGTAATTCAAACACAAGTAATAAGATAGAAAACTCAAGGAAGTAGTTCCAAAGATAGTAAGGAATGTGATTAAGGTTTGCTAAATATACATAAATTAAAGGAATAAATCAACATGATCTTCTAATTTGGAGTCATGGATACAATTTAACAAACATGTGGTCTGCAACTTGATTCCCACATAGAATGACCCCCTAAATATCACTTGGGTGGATTTAGATCACTTAACACGTGCTAATAAATCACATAAGAATCATGAGGAGTCGTAAAATAGAAAACCCATGTTCAACCAATCCAATCATATGTAGGACATCACCACTCAAACCCATGTACTAAAACCCCTCCAACGCCATGATTAATTTCCAACAATGAGACACAGTATTGTATTGATGGACGTAAATATAGAACTCTTTTTTTTTTTTAAAGAATATAGAACTCGATCAAGGTGCTAGGGATTTCTCTAAGCCCACATAAGTAGAATCATGGCATGAAATACATCACCCATCATTATGAGTGGAGGGAAATAACTTAAAAATCCCCAAAGGTTGAAACCCACAGAGTCTCGTGACCAACAACATTCAATTAACATAATTAGCTAGAAGAATCAGTTATGGAGGTAAGGACAACTAGTAATTATCCCAGAAGAAAATAGATTAGAACATCTTCCAAATAGGGATTTAATAAGATGCGCATTTGGAACCTATAACAATTTGGTATTTGACATAAAGCCCATTTTCAACTTAGAATCAACAAAGGTAACACAAAATATCAACAAATATTGAATCTAAAGGACTTAAATGGGATGAGATTAAGGAAGAGATTAACCCATTTGCCTAGATTTGAGCCCTAGCTCGTTGTAAGAGATGAGTTCGTTGAAGAGGAGACTGGAGAAATGGAGAGAACCTAAATCGAGTGTCCCTCTTCTTCTTCTTTCCTCCCTCTCTCTCTCGTTTTCTTCTTCCTTTCTTCCTCTTTCTCCCTTTCTCTTTCTCCCTTTCTCTTTTCTTCCTTTCTTTCCTCTCTCCCTCTCTGTGTTTGTTGGATGAAAAACTGTAAGGGGGTCGGGTCCCCTTTTTTGGCTTGGGCGACAATCCTTCTAAGAGGATTGGGCCCCACTTTTTTTTTCTTATCTCTAATGGGTCCTAGTGTTGAGTGCAGAAATAAAAGTAGGCATCTTGAGTGGGTCCCCCATGTTGAGTATTTGTGTGTCTTTTGGGTAAACTGCATGAGTTCCTTAATTAAAAATTGGAATCTCTCCTAATTTAGTTTGTCATCCTCTAATCATTCCCTAATGACAACTAAACCTTTAATTTTGTTGAAATGATATTGTAATATAATTTGACCCTGACTAGGCTAACCCAAGGGTCAATCCAGGCTCACCTTTAATTGTGTAACACTAATGGGTCCCACATATTCATTAAATTAAATATTTAACTTATTCGGACTAAACTGCCCTTGCTTTTTCGTAACTATTTCAATTATATTATTTTTTTATATCCTCACGGCGCCTATGTGGTTAGCATTTAATTTTATTTTAAATTGACTGATGGGATAACAAAGTCCCCAATTAGGATCATGCTAAACATATTTAATTAATTTAGAAATTATTTATTTGTGTTCAATTTGGTTGTGCTGACTTGATTAGGATTTTATTTTATTTATTTTTAATTTTTTCTTAATCAACTTGAGTTAATATTTATTAGTTAACTAATCATCATTAATTGCAATATTCAACCCAGTTATTAGGTGGGAAAAATTGAATTCAGGGTTGGGTTCTGGTAATCATTGTGGGGCACACCTCAGTGGCAGAAGAAGGAGAAAAAAACAGATTATCGATTTTCGTCGTCCTTCATTTTGGGAAAAGAAATAGGGCAGGAAACCCTCTGCCCTTGTTTTATTTCATTAGGGCAGCACTTAATGGGCCCTTATGAGAGTTATAAACAGAATTTAAATGTACCCCCTCTTTTAGAGGGCACTTATGGCACCAAAACCAATTTCATTTCGGCACTTTTATTATTTCATTAGGGGGCACTTATGGGCTTATGAAAGTTGTAAATAAAAATTAAATGTACCCCATCTTTTAAGAGGAAATTTATGGGCTCTATGAAAGTTATAAATAAAAATTAAATGTATCTCTCTTTTAGAGGGCACTTATGGGCCCTATGAAAGTTATGAATAAAAATTAAATGGACCCTCTTAGAAAAAATAAAAGCTGAAGCACTTGATTCCTTTAACCATTGGTGGGCTCCACAATGAGGCTAAAGAAAAAAGTCATGTCTTAGCCAAATATTACTCAATTAAAATCAAGGCTTTAGCCAAATTTCATTTTACTTGAAAATAGAGCTCAATCAAATGTCACTCTATCTAGAAATAAGTTAACATAACTAAGCAACATAAATATATGTGAAAAAAATGATTATTACTATTATTTTCTATTCATACAGCGATACAGGATCTCATATAATGAGGGGGCAGCGGCCCCCTTATCTAAGTTAACTTTTGCAAAAAAATATATATATATTTTTTCAATCATTTTCCAATATTCTGGATTTTTTATAAATATTTCAGATTTTTTTAACAATTTTTTCAAAACGCATCGCTATGCTGCTATGCTATGTAGCGCCCGCTTCGTAGCGTTTTGGCGGCCGCTACGCCGGTCGTTACCACTATTTTCTTCTTTTGGCCCAACCAACAGAGTGTCAACCCCATCTAGAGGACAATTGAATCTTTCGGATTGATCAATCTCAGCCATTGATTCTCAAAAACAAATATGCAAATCTTTGGGTGCTCCAATGAAGTTCAAAGAATGTTGTATGAGCATAAATATGGAGGATTACTTTGAGCAGTTCCTTAATTTGGAACAAGGAGATTGGACCGTTGACGAATATCTGATCGATTCTGAAAGCTATAACAAGTATGTGAATTGGAACAAAATGAGCTCCATGATTTGAATCGCTTTATCAGGGGCTTGAGACCAAATATATTGCAAAATAAGAATTATTGCAAAAACATTCATGATGCCTATTGGGGAGCAATTCGTGTTGAGCGCATGCTTAGACAGTCTCGCTTGTGAAAAGCTAAGATGCAAGAAGAAAAGTCTCCGCAAAGCACAGAAGTCCCTGTGATGGAACCAGTCATGGAGATTATCAAAGCTGAAGTTGAGGAACAAAATCAAGAAACAAATGATTTCCCAACAAATTCAGATGAAGTGATAAACAAAACTCCTCCACCAGATCCTACTTTAGGTACATTTAAAGACAGAAATTGACTCCCTTTCTATTAACAATGATGATCAGCAGGTGCAAGCGCCTAAGGAAGAAGAGGCAGACTTTGAAGAATTGAATGTAGTCAACCAGTGATCAACTGGTGGATTTCATCATATGTTCAATTCATGAAGAGCCAATTAAATCATCATAAGAACATACTATTGTTTTGAAGATTGAAATAGAAAATCAAATTGTTGAGGTGCCCCACGTTGATTTCATCTTCGGGAATCGACCATTGATATTAGAATATTGTGTGCAGTTGGTACAAATTGATGACTTGCAATATCTAATGGTCAAATCACACATCAGAGTTGAATCCAAAAGTTAGAAGAATCAACACCTACAATCTACTTCTAAGTGGAGGAAAAGATCGAACCAAGCTTCTAAGCCATGTCAAGAGGAAGAAGATCAAGAACAACGAAAAGTTGTACGCTTGGTTTTTGACCTAGGAGGCCACCTACTGAACTCGAGGACGACTCCATGGTCTACCAGCCCGTTTGACCCAAGTCCACTAATAGCCCATAAAGAGAAGACTTCCATAACCGTGCAACCGTGCCACCCAAGTTTCTATTTAATTTTAGTAATAGTTCTTAATTAGAGATATTTATGAATTTATGTGGAAAGTCTGCATTAGAATTTATTTCAATTTGATTTGTTTCTAAGAATAGGCTTGAGTATGAGTCTATATAAACGATTGTAATCCCTCTTTAGGGACAATGCATTGATTAATAAAATTTTATCATTGAGTTTTCTCTTAGTTAATTGTCTGTGGTGTGAGACCAAGACAGATCCTATGGATCCCTTTCCCTAAGCCTTTTGACTTGGAGTTTAGCCTGTTGGCTATTCTCCCCTTCCCCGTGCCGGTGCTGCGTCACCTGATGAATCACAGGATCCGCCAAATTTGGATCTTCCTCTCCTGCATCATGGGTCATGTCGGGTAGAAGATGAGGTGGCGGTTTTGGTATCACTTATCATAAACCCATATGAGTTGTGTTAGGTACAAGGCGGGATGGCTGCAATTTGAGGGTGGCTACAGGTTTTCACAGACTTTTACCAAAACCTGACCCTTTGTTATCCCTGTGTTCCTATGGCTTGCATATATTAACTGAGAGATGTAAAGGCCTTTGCAATGACGGGGATAACTGGCTGGTTGGCTTGATTTAAGAAGAGTTCTAGAGACTTTTTTTTATTTTTAAATGGGTTTACACAGTACTTTGGCAAGGCATTTTGCTTATTTTGGAGCTTATGTAGATGTCCTTTTTTAAATAGAGGACTAACAGGTTATATATGCCATAGGTTTAGTACTTAAGTTTTTGGAGCTGTGCTCTCCACTTGTAAAAATGAATGCAGAGGAATGTTTGGCAGAATTTTAGAACAATTCTACTGGTCTTACTATGATTTTTTGGTGGTGCTCAGTAGGTTTTTCAGATAGGCCTGTCCTGTAGCTTATTTTGAAGCTTATGTAACTTGCAAGCGTTTCTTTTATGGGAAATTCTATATGCACCCACCCTTTTTGCTGAGCACACCCACATTCCTTCTTTATGTGTAATATTTTTCTTCTAAAGGTGGGTGTGCTCGGCAAAAATAGGGGTGCATATAGAATTTCCCTTCTTTTATAGAGGATACAAGGATTGAAGCAGCTATAGGTTTTCAGTTGCCTTCAGATGGCTGCGACTGACTTGTCGTAAAGAAAGGATTAAATTATCCAATATATGGTTTGTGCAATTGAGGAAACAAATTTTGACTTTATAATACTAAAATTAAAGAATAAAAAATTGCAGGTTCTGGTATGGGATAAGCCTTAGATGATCATGAAACTGCAGTTCTTAATTCTGCAATCGATCTTGCTGATTTCATTTGGGTTCTTCTTAATTAATTGATCAACTGCTGAACTGTGGTTTCTGGGTCATGATTAAAATGTTTTCAGCATGGGACTTGGTCAATGAGATAGCAAACCCTGTCTTTCAATCATAATTACATCCTTCTTAAGTTGCATCCTCCCTCCCTCCCTCCCTCCTTTTACATTATTAAAAGATTGTGCCTACTACTGATGAGTGATGACAGCCTGTTTATTCTTTTTATGGCTTTTGCAATCATTCCATATAATATTTGATATATTTTTTTAAATGGTGACTGATTATTTTTGAAATTTTTACATGTGGTTTTTTTGTTCTAATGCGGATGTTTAGGTTTTGGAGGTCTTATTCCTTCGTGGAAAACAATCTTGTGATCATTCTCTAAAGCATTTTGGCATATAATATTAATAAAGTCTTACATTTTTACAGAGTCGATATTTGTGAGAGTATATGAAGAGAGGATGGATCTTCTGCGGGCTGTCATTGTTGGAGCTGCCGGGACTCCCTACCATGATGGCCTCTTCTTCTTTGACATTTTCTTTCCTTCCAGCTATCCCAACCAACCACCGGTATGTGACTGATAATGAGGGTGTGTTTGGTATTGGGATAAATTGGCAACATCTAAGCTAAACAGGGTTACATGGACTGAAGATCGTTTGGTTAAACATGAAGCTGAGTTTTTGTGAAAATTTTCACATTGTAATCTATAAGGAGTATAAGGACCGTAGCTTATTTTACTTAAAATGCAAAAACTAAAATGGGATGGGAATCCTAATACCGAACATGCTTTATATGGCATTCTACATCTCACAATTAATTTAAAAGCTTCTGAGTATTGCCTCTGAAATGCCATGCAGCTGGTACACTACTACTCTGGTGGCCTTCGCCTGAACCCAAACCTGTACGAATGTGGGAAGGTCTGCCTTAGCCTTCTGAATACTTGGAGTGGCAGCAAGAGTGAGCTATGGACACCAGGAAAATCAACTATATTGCAGGTCTTGCTTTCGATCCAAGCTTTGGTGCTTAATGCAAAACCCTTTTTTAATGAGCCAGGATATGCCAGCATGGCTGGCTCACTTGAAGGGGAGAAGCGATCCATAGCTTACAATGAGCAAGCCTTTCTGCTGTCCTGCAGGACAATGTTGTACACACTACAGAGGCCACTAAAGGTACAGTTATATATGTTACCATTCATTCACTCATGCATCTTCAAACTTGTGTCCTGGAGCTTCTAATAGAATAATACACTTGCATGCACACGTGCGTGCACGGAATTGAATTCCAAATGGCACTAAAATGACCGATATGCTTGGGGCCAACCTCTGGCCACCCCTAATCAAAGGGAATGGGTAAAAAAAGAACTGCCTATTCATCATGTCCTCCACTTATTCTAACCTTTTATGTATGGCCCTTATTTTTCAAATGAATTAGACATCAATATGTAGGTTACAAATAGTTTTTTTTTTTTTAATGAATTAGCCATCAATATATGGGAAATGCTCTCCTATGAGCAGACTGCATATTGTTTGTATGCAGTCCAGCTCGTGGGTATGCATGGGAGGAGGGCAGATGGAAAGGTTTCCTTATGGATAAGGGTCATCCAAAACATCAGCCTCAACAGATTTTCCTAGCCCTTGATTTAACAATGTTGTTAACTTTTAATGGATTTTTTTACTATGAACTTTTTTTGAGATTCAAATCAACAGTGAGTGATAGTTCGATAAGTGTAAAATTGGGCCTCATGCCAAATCATGGAATGAAAAGAATGAGAGGAGCTAGACTGATCAAAGGTGGGCCCCATAGAGATGAACTCCACATGCAGTCTGCTCGTAGGAGAGCGTTCTCCTTGATATATAGGGTACAAATGGACAGAAAAAATAAAAACGAAGGAAGGAAAGAAAGATTGCAATTTCATTTGAGGTAGTTTGGGCACATACGCGAAAGGCTAGAACCATCTCCTATATGATGCATTGAGGGATTATATGTTTAAGAAACTAGGAGTGGGAAGAGAGTAAAGAGTAAAGACATTCCATGAAGTAGTCATGAAAGTAATGTGAGAATGTGGAGATACGAAGGGCATGGATTCGAATAGGGTCGAGTGGAAACACCGAACATACAATGGCAGCCCTAAATGCTGGATAGGTGGAAGAAGGTTTCATTGATGGCGAAGATGATGATCCCTTGATGGAGAATTATCTAGTTTAAAGTTAACATGATCTGAAGTAGTAATTAGAGAGGGTTCCCATTTTATTTTTTTTATATGCATTTTAGGGAATGCTTGTTGCAAAACATTAGCAACTCCTTTTGGAATGTTTCCTTCTAAGTTGTCAAAGAACACCTGTATAACATTTTTGTCTAATTTTTCAGGTTTTGGCCGAAACTGGCTGCAAGCCCCATGGATTCTTATTATTAAAAACAAGGATTCTTTTTGTGATTATTATTATTATTTTTTTAGCAACAACCTTTATATGCACATTTTATACTTTAAAATAAGAGAAGTTTTGGGTCCTATAGGGTTTTATAAAACTGATTTCCTTTCTTCTTCTTTTTTGGCTCTAAGCCCTGTGGAGTGGGAGAGTAACTATTGAGGAAGTAATGGTGGGACGAACTTCTATTGAGACAGCAGACAACTCTCTCTCTCTCTCTCTCTCTCTCTCTCTCTCTCTCTCTCTCTCTCTCTGTGTGTGTGTGTGTTTCATGGAAGCTTCTGTGCATAGCTTGTTGTGGGGCTCACCTGGAGACCCACTTGGGGATGGGACCGGGGAGGATCTCTTCATCTGATTGGGGCCTACTTGTCTACAAAGTGTGGGCCCCATCTGATCACCCTAACTCCATCAACGGCCAATAAATTCCACTCCTTAAAAAATTGACCCATCATTCCAACAGTGCAGTCCATTCGGATGGATGTAAAAGGGACCAGTGTAATTCAAGGGGGGTCCCGTGTGTGTTTTCCATTTTGATAGAACCATCAGGTTGGCCCCACTATCAGGTGTGCACCAAAACACCATGCACACCATGTGCAATGAATAATTTCTGTATGTGTTTGTATATGCTTTATTTTTCCCTGCGATTGGCTTTGGACCTTTCCCGCGCAACTTAGGTGATCAACCCTGTATTTATATATCTGACCCTAATCCCCCTGTGCATAGTGCACATGGGGCCCACATAGGGATAGGGCTGGTGGGATCTAAAGATTTGGATGAACCCCACCTCCTCCCTACCAAGTTTGGTGCCCACTTGATCATCCTAACCCCTTGATCAACGGCCCGCATGGTTTCACCTTTAAAAAATTTGACTGATAGTCGATGCGGATGGGTGATCAGGTGGGCCCCACTATGGGGGGTGCAGTGGATAATTTGTGTATAACTTCAAGGAGGCAAGGAACTAGATCCTCTATTGCTTTCATTCGAATCCCTATGGGGCTTGCTAATCGTACAAGATACAAGAAAGCTTCGGGACATGGCACTATGGAAAGAAAAAAGGTAGGTCCATTGGACATCCTAGCTAACCTCTCTAAGGCTCTAAGATGGATCGTCATGGGGGACCACTCATTTTTGGGCCCTAGATTGGATTCCTCGAATGTCCAATGGACTTGACTTTTTGCATACAACTAGATCTGAGAGCACTATTGTATCTAGTGCATGGGTCCATTGGATATTCCAATTGTCTAATCTAAGGCCTTGAAATGGATGGGGTTCCGTTTCCAGGCCTTAGATCGAACATTTGGGACATTGCACGCCCCAAATGGTTGTTCATTTTAGAGCTTTTGATAAGATAACTTGATGTCCAACGAACCTTATTCTTTGCAAGCCCTTGATTGTTTCCATACAAATGGATCTCAAAGTCTCTTTGTCTCTTGTATCTAGTAAGACTTGCAGGTCCATTGGCGATCTATAAGTGATGCAAACGGGTCATACCATAAGTGGTCCCTCTCAAAAGAGTTAGAGATATTTTATTTTGTTTCCTTTTATCCTTCCTAATTATTAGTTAGCATGTTTCTAATTGTAATTAGAGTAGTTTCCATTATTAGATTAGGTTTGCTAAGGCCCTAAGCTTGCTTTTCCTATTAATATAGTATTGTAGAGATGAAAATCTCGGTCTTGATTATTGAATTGAATTGTGGGTTTTCCCTCAGAGAGGTGCGTCCTCGTGTTGAAATCTCTATGGAGATAATTTGAAGTATCTGCGGACATGGTGCTTCGGCACTCCACACAAGCCCTGACCTAGGGCCTACATTAGTTGGTATCAAAGAGAATATCACATCGCTCTTATCCATCTCCAGTCATCGATTGAAGCATATCCATCATCCACCATTCCCATCATCACCGTCGGCCCCTCCTAGAACCCACCGATCCCCTTCTTTGTCGACCCCAAGCCCACCAACCCTCCACTGTCCCAGCAATCCTCACACCAGATCTTTGCCGAACCCAAAACCCACACCCGTCACCTTTTCAAACCCCACTCGGACCAATCGCACCCCAGTCGAACTTCCCCAACCCTAAAACCCTACTTCGAACCTATCTATCCATACCCCACCTTCCTTGCTGGCACATCAAAACCGACACCCTAAGACCTAAAAACCCAGCAGACCCCCATCTCAAAATCCAGACCCCAAATCCCCAAACCCCAGCACCAAAACCCACCTGAACCTCCACCATCATCCCAATCTCCCTCGCCTGACCAATCCCCAACTCCGAAAACCCCTTCCGAAAATGCCAACAAACCCAATCCCATGGCTACCCTTTTCCAGCCCAGAACCCCAACCCAGAAGGAAAAAAAAAAGGTAGAGAGAGAGAAAGCAGAGAAGAAGAAAAAGGCAGAAGAGAAGGAGGAGATCAAGAACAGACAACATACTTGGTTGCCACACAACAGTACCGATTTCTAGTCGCCAGCTGTCGTCGTCGTCGTAAGACTCTAGCGCCTTTTCCGTTGTTGAGAAGCCGAGAGCAGTCGCAGTCCTCTCTTCCTCTAGGTCGACACAACCAGGAAGAAAAGGGTTTACTCCCGTTTTCTTTTTTTCCTCTTCAACACTTAGAACGAGGCAGCAACCGCACGTGTCCTCATGCCAGACACCTCCATTTTATGGGCCTGGCTTTTAGCCTGGGTCACTTCAGCTTTACTTTACCAACACTCCCCCTCACGTGCAGGCATAACATATTTCATGGACGGGCTTGCCACGTGGGCTACACAAGAACGACGGGATCGGAATCCACTCTGATACCATGTAATAAACATATACCAACCCAAAAGCTTAAGCTCAAACGTGGAAGGCCCAAACAAGTATATATGAAGCCTTACCGGATGTGGGATGTGGGGCTTTACTTTGCCAACACATCCAACATACCATCAAGGCCGAAGATATTGCAAATTATCACGCCCGAAAATTTGGTATGTCTAAATGATCTGCACAAAAGGCTCCATCAAAGCCAGATTCTAATCTCAGTGCCAGCTCTTAAGAAAAGTTTTCCTCCAAATTTGAAGATCAGAATAGGTTCACCTGTTTTCCTCCAAATTTGAATGTCCTAAACGAATTAACTTAATGGAAGGTGCACAAGAAGAACCGGAAACACAAGATTCCCCAAAAAGCGAAGAATCAGAAGAAGTGGAGGAAATAGAGGCTGAAAAAGAAGGCAAAGTTCTCTTGGTGCAACAAGAGTCTACACCCACTGTTGAGAAGAGATGGTTGAGGAAAAATATTTTTCATTCCACAGGTACAATATAGGGAAAGAAATGTGCAGTTGTAATTGATGGAGAAAATGTGAAAATATCATATCCTATACTCTTGTTGATCGCTTGAAGCTAAAGGTTTACAAGCACAATCATCCCTACTTTGTCAAATGGCTAATGACAAGTGATGAAGCCCAAGTGCAACATATATGTCAGGTTACTTTTGCAGTTGGAGATTATTATAAAGATACAATTTGGTGCGATGTGCTACAAATGGACAGTGGAGATATCCTATTGGGTCGCCTATGGATGTATGACAAGAATGGCACTCATGGGATGCATGACAACACGTACATGGTACACGTTCATGCACAGTGGAAAGGATGTTACACTCCATCCCAAAAAGCCGGAATCACCCAAGCAAAAATCAAGGGTCCATGCCACCAAGGAAGTGCTTCATGTACACCATGTCGACAGAGGCAACATGAAGAAGGCCTAAATTCGAGGTCGAACTCTTCTTTCAACCTGGGGGGGGAATGATGCAGAACGGGTCATAGCATAAGTGGTCCCACCCAAAATAGTTAGAGATATTTTATTTTGTTTCCTTTTTATCCTTCCTAATTATTAGTTAGCATGTTTCTAATTGTAATTAGGGTAGTTTCCATTATTAGATTAGGTTTGCTTAGGCCCTAAGCTTGCTTTCCCTATTAATATAGCATTGTAGAGATGAAAATCTCGGACTTGATTATTGAATAGAATTGTGGGTTTTCCCTTGGAGAGGTGCGTCCTTGTGTTGAAATCTTTGTGGAGCTAATTTGAGGTGTCTGTGGACACGGTGCTTCGGCACTCCATACAAGCCCTAACCTAAGGCCTGCATCAATAAGTCTCTACAATGGATGTCAGTTGTAATCATGTCTTAAGTTGGATAAGTTAGTGTGGATATAAATAGTAGTATGTTAGTAGTTTGACAAGTTTAATAAGCCTGAAGTTTCCAAGTCCATTGAATATTAAATAATTTTTATCTATGTGACGTTCTAACGTTTTTTATATTTTTTATATTGTAATATTTTTTATCTATTAATGGAAGAAGTGAGGACTAAGGATAGATCTGAAGTGTAACCTAGCGGAGGATTTGTCTCATGATAGAATGGAATGGTGGAGCAAAATTCATTAGTTGACCTCAACATACTTGGGAAAAGGCTTTGGCTATGGTGATGATTTTTCCAAAACATAATGGGCACAAAATGGTTTAAATGGCAATGTCTTTTGGTGGGCCTTAAAACGGATTTAACACTTTGGTTTCCTTTTCATGACTTCCTAATTGCTTGTGTTACTTTCTCATTGTTATCAACAAGTCTCGTGCACTGTTCATTTACACATGTACTAACTTTCATCATCCATATTTAGAAAGGATTTATGATGACATAGATATTGTATATTAAATCAGTAGAACTCATTAAGCCAACCTCAGATTGATATGTTAAGTCTAAGATGATGATGACCTTTTACTGTTGATTTTTGTGCTCTTAAAAATTACAAGAAGTGCAAACCAATCGGGCTAATTTTTTGGCATTCCCTTATCCATGCATAGCCTTTTCCAATTCTTCCCCTAAATGATTGCCCAAGTGTGCCCGCAGGGTTGTTTCCTGTTGGCATCCATTTTGATTGTTGCTCAGGAGATCTCTGCCGTACGTAAGTAATACATATGTAGATATGTATATATGTAGCTCTGTTCATTTAAGAGCTAGTTCTTGTATGAGAACCAGACTGTATCATCCACCTCTGTACATGAAGTCATGGGGAATAGGAGAACGGAAAGGCTGTGTGTGGATTAGGAATGCCCAAAAAATCAAATTAATCAGTTCATTTTATACATTGATTTTGAGCCAAGTCATATCATCACAGTTAGAACCTTGATCCAACTATGTGGGTCCAGCTGTATGAGTTTTGTTTCTCCATTCCAGCCTATGTTGGGCCAAATCCTCAGATAGATTGTACTTTTTCAAATCGAATGTTAGTACTTCCATCAACATTCTCTTCAACCTACATCGTTTCCTTGGCAGGCCATCAACTTTCATTGAGTGACTTTTCCTCATCAACGTTGTAGCTGGCCTCCATAGAACATGTCCGAACCATCTCAAAAGAGACTTTCTTAATTTATCACATATTGATGCTACCTCTCAATGCTCTCGAATGCACTCATTTCTATTCTTTCTTTCTTAATTTTACCATGCATTCATCTGAACATTCTCATAGACTCATAGTCATCTCAATATTGGTTTTTTAGCCAAATATCAAGGTTAAAATTGTTCTAAATGTAAAAGTAATAGTCAAATAAGCATCAAACTGGTGTGACAGCCTATTATCCATTTTTTTTTTTTAATATTTCTATTAAGGGTGGGGGAGATGGATCATAAGTTGGCTGAGTTGGGCTGGCAAGGTGGTTATCTTTTTGTACATTTTGCATGTATCTTCATTCTTTTGTCTTAGGAATTTTGGTACCTAGAAGGCTTATACATTCTTTTGTCCACAGAATTTTGAGGATTTTATTGCGGGCCATTTCTTCCAGCATGCACATTCCATTCTAGAGGCCTGTAAAGCATACATGGATGGTGCTCAGGTTGGATGTCTTGTCGGAGGTGGAGTGCAAGATGTGGATGAGGGTGACAAGAGCTGCTCTTCAAATTTTAGACAGCAGCTGGGTCAGCTTTACCCTATGCTCCTGAAAGCATTTTCTGATAAGGGAGCGGATTGTACACCATTTCTCTGTCAATCAGGCAAACAAAGCTGATACTCCTCCAAAGCTTAGAATTTCAAAGTTAGAATTGAGACTCTCGGACTATCTTTTCTTCTTGAATGGATTGATTTAGCCAGTAAAGCTGGGATTTGGTAATTTACTATTTAAATGTCTATCCTCTATGTGGTGTAAATGTCTGTACATATGATAGGTGCTTCAGTCTTTATATTTCTAAATCAGATGTACTAAGGACCAAAGGTTGCTTATTATTACTATTTTTTAAATGGACTTTAGATTTTGAGCATATCCCTATTTTTGACATGCCTTGTTTAAATGCCACAATGTTGCTCAAATGCATCAGGCTTTTTTTACCTGCATCTCCCAGATGATTCCAAGTTTGCATAGTGCAATTTGGTTTAGTAGGTTATGGATTGACAGATTCTATCCATCCATTGGGCAGATTTAGTAAAGTTTGTACAAAGTTTGCAGGAAAATGGGCTTTTATCAGAGGATTTAAAGAGGGAAATGACCAAAGGGTGAAGAACTACAATTGGATCATTTCAATCTTAGAAGAGAACTACAATTGGATCCATTAAAAATCTTACTTCTTGCACAGTAATTGATCGTCCCGCACTATGAAATGAATGCTAGGAATAAGATGTACCTTGCCCATCCTCACCCTATATCCTTTATTCTTCAGCTCTTCACCCTCTGGATAAAAAAAAAAGACTGATCAGTTGGGTCTGATGTGGACTTGGACCCAATTTTGTTTGTAGTCTAGACCAGACTACAGTCCGTAGGCTGGCTCAACAACTAATATATCTGAGAAGATTTTATTGTAAGATGCCTGCTGGTTGTAGTTGCTACCTTTAGGCTCTTGCTCTCTTTATTCTGATGTGGAGCATCATTAATATCACGTATTAATATATAGTGATTATCAGGTTTCGGGGCAGAGGGATTGAAAGATCTGGTTGCGGCCTATCCATGTATAAACAATGGGCCCTACATCCATGCGCCCTTGTTGTGGAGCGCACATGGGGTTGGGACGGGACATTGAAAGATCTGGTTGTGGTCTACCAATGTACGAAAAATGGACTCCACCTGATCATTCTAATCCCTTGATCAACAGCCCACAAATTTTTAGTGTAGAAAACGGGTGCACAGTCAATCTAATAGTTAAGTTCATTTGGATGGGTGCAAATCCAGGGGTCCGGTGTACTTCAGAAAGGGGTCCTGTGGTGGTGGACCATCAGGTAGGCCCCCACAAATGGATAGAATATCATTTTATTCTCCCTCCAAAGCCATCTAGAAACAAACTTGCCCTAAATAAAGGCAATGGAATATTTAAAACCCAACCACAAGTAGAAATAAACAGAGACACAGAAAAGTGTACACGTGGTTTATAACAATAGAAATTTACAGCAACTAGAGCAGAAAAACCAGCTCCAATGCCAAAATAACAGAAAAAAACTACCTCACTCTCTATTCTCTCTCCGGAATCTCTTCCCCTACCATACAAATCCAACAAATGCCCTCTCTCTAATCCTTCTCCTTCTTAAATTTGCATTTGCATTTGAAAATCAAACCCAAATCTAATCTAATATGCTGGGGCGAACCCAACTCCTCTTTTTCCTTGTTATTCTTGTTGTGGGGTTGTTGTCTGCAACTCCCTCAGCTAGTCATGGCTCCTCCTCCCAACACCCCCATAGGAGAAGCTTGCGATTCCAGCTTTTCCACAGGCACGGTCGCGAGCTGCTCGGAAGGACCATTGCGCCCAAAGACCGTCTGGGGTACTTCCGAGAGCTCATCGCCATTGACCGCAGCCGTAAGGAGATGATCTCTGCCAAGATCCTCACAAGAAGAAAGGCCATTGAGCAGAACACATTGACAATTTCATTGCCATCACCATCACCATCATCTTCAAAAACAAAGAGTTACTACGCGACACCCCTCACAGCTGGGGCATATGTCCACAAAGGAGTGTACTTCACCAAGCTCAGATTGGGGACACCCCCACAGGATTTCTTGGTCATCGCCGACACCGGAAGCGATAACACCTGGGTCAATTGCCAGTACCAATGCCCGCATTGCCCCAAACTAAGCAAAGACTTGCTCAAGCGAAAGTTCTTTAAAGCGGACAAGTCTTCTTCCTTCTCTATCATCACTTGCAACAAAGAGTTGTGCAAACTACTTCCCGATGCTGTCCCCGCCAATTGTACCACTGGTGAGAGTCCCTGTGAGTACCTCTCTTCGTAAGTCTTTTTTTCTTTCGACTTCATCCTTTGTTTTAAACTCAATATTGCAAGTGAGTTGAGTTATGAGTGGGGTGAGCGAGTCGGAAAGGCAAGTGAGTATGGTTTGTTTTTGAGCAGGTACACGAAGGGACTATCAACAGGGTTTTATGCGACCGAGTCGGTGACTGTGACCACGTCCAGCGGCGAGGACCTTGCGATGAAAGACATGGTGATCGGGTGCAGCACGAGCCATGAGGGCTCCGACAGCTTCAACTCTTTTGATGGGGTCATGGCACTCAGCTTCGATGTGAGCTCCTTCTTGGCAGTGGCTGTGGAAACCTTTGGCCACCGGTGGGTTTACCTTATCCATTGACCAATTTCACTGCTAATACCAACGATGGTGTAGGACAAGTTCAAAATCAAGCAACAAGGATTAGGACAAGTGCTAGTTTCAAATTTTGAGTGTTTAGGAATGTCATAGTAAGCAACTTAGGCAGATTTTAGTCTTTCTGAAAGGTTAGTGCTTCAGGATAATGCTATGAAATGAAATTTCTATCTTGGTTTTTTACCTATGGCCTATTTGTTCGCATTAAAATACTTAGAAATTGAATACGAAAATGAACATGAAATAACCTTTCCGTTTAGGGAGATAGAATCAAAAGAAAATGGGAACATTTTCCTAAAAAGAAAGGTTATTTCATTCTCATTTTTAAAATTCACATTTAATTTCATTTTTAACCACTTATGGTTAATCATAAGTATTCAATTCCAATGTATTATAACGCAAATTAACAAACAGGCCCTTAGTATTTATGTTAGGTGGAAGAAGAAGATGATGATCTTCTTCCTAGATCCTTTCTTGCTGCTTTCCACTACAGGCTTGATTTACACAACCATGTTTATTTGTTTACAATAACACCTTTGCTGTATTGTATGTGATCTATATTATCCTCCTGACAGGTTTTCCTACTGCCTAGTTGATCACCTGAGCGACAAGGACGTCTCCAACTACATGTACTTTGGAAACTTCCCGACGGCTCCCACCAACTTGACCTACGCCGAGCTTGACGATAGAATCGGCGCCTTCCACGGCATCAAGGTGGAGGGTATATCGGTGAATGGAACCCGTCTGAAGATCCCACCGGCCGTTTGGATACCCGACACCCACAGGGAAAGGGGAGGGGTGATCCTGGACACAGGGTCGAGCTTGACGTACCTGGTGGAACCGGCTTACCAGGTGCTGCTCCCGGAGATGGTGAAGCCACTGAACAAGGTATTCAGTGAGTACACCGACGAGATGATAGATGGTTTCCCATATTGCTTCCACGCAGACTTTGAGAGAGACGAGAAAAAGGTGGAAGAGGAGACTCCCAAGCTGGCGATACACTTTGAAGGAGGGGCTGTGATTAATCCCCCTGTGAAGAGCTATGTGCTCGATGTGAAGGAGAATGTCAAGTGCCTTGGGATAGTCCCATCTCCATGGCCAGGTATGTCTACTATTGGGAATATACTCCAGCAAAATTTCTTCTGGGAGATAGATCTTGACAAGAAGAGAATAGGATTCACTCCCAGCAACTGTGACCATTAAACAACCATCAGACAGGCGCCCATCTCACCATCTACTCTCAATGGTTTTTGTTTTTGTGTTTTGGTTTGGCTGGTGTTGTGTATGGTTTTGGTTCTTATCTTCTTCTTTTTTTTTTTTTTTTCTTTTTCATTTTTGGTTGGGTTGGGTTGTGGATGTGTTGATATTGTTTTACAATATCTATTGGTTGTGTTCCCTTCCCTTTTAAATGTAAGAAAAGCAGAGCATTGTTTTATTGCTTGTAAAATATATTCAAGGCTATGTATGAACACTCAAAATTCTCTTGCACCCTTTTCAAAATAAAACAATATAGCAAAGTTTATGTGGGCATGTTTCCTATTGATTTAGAAGGTAAAACGTCTAGTCTAAAAGATATCAGTACTTAAAAGAGTGCTTTCATCTAAGGCGTTGAAGTGATGGACATCAACTTCGAGCTTTAAGGCCCCGTTCTTTTACTAGAATTCCTGACAGGAATTCAGGCTGTCTGGGAATTCAGAATTCCTGTCAGGAATTCTGTGTTTCATTACCAGAATTCCTGGGCATTTGAAATTCCAGGAATTTGAAATCCCAAAAAACTTAACATTTGAAAAACCACTTTAACAAAGAGGATTTGGAAATCTCACTTGGCACAGGAATATCGGGAGAGGGACGACGGCATTCCGGGAGCTCAAACAAGAATTCAAGCCATGAATAAAACAACGAATTTAGAATTCCAGAATTTGGCAGCATTTCAAATACTAGCATTTGAAATTCCCAAACAACCACCAGACATGAATTCTATGAATTCTAGTAAAAGAACTTAACCTGATGCATGACAAACAACATGGACCAAATGGGCGACACCGAGTGGAGTAAAATTGTATGCACGGCCTAATGTTGGGATCAACCCTTGTTGGAGTGAGGACATCCTTGAAATGTGGTGAGGAGTTCATTTTGAGTGAATTATTAGATCCAATATGACATGATACGTTGCCCACTTTGAAGTACCGTGCATCATAGATGGTCAAATATCTTATGCTTAACTCATATGGCATGGCAAGGGAAGAGCATTTTACAGAATGCATGCAATACCTAGTCAGGTTAAGTTTGACATGGACACTAGATAGACAACAAGAACAAAAAATATAAATGACCTCCATTATCATGTTATTTGGGCAGCCGACCTGTTGGTGGTTTAGTACTTAGGCATGCCCCTCTGAGGGGGACAACCAGCGTTCTCTCCTTCTTGGGTGAAAAGTGAAAACTCCTCATCTTGCAAGTGAGGTAATAGCATGGCCTGCTAATTATAGAACCAGTTACCCAAAAACACTAATCCCAACAATTTACAAGTCGTTTGAGCAAAATCAGATGAGAATATATGAATAACATTAGGTAGTAGAGGAAGCTAGTGACAGAAACAATAGAACAAATCTATAACCAGAAAACAGCATAAATGAAATAATCCATCTCCCAAAACTGTAAATAAACACCACATACATTGAAAAAAAAAAAAACCTCAACCAGGGAAAAAAATTCAGGTGGCTCAGGACTGGTTTCAATCTTATCGGCCAGTTCCTCAACCAAAGCTTTCTCTTCTTCAATCGCCACTTCTTTCTCTTGGCTAGTTCCTTCAGACAGAAGAGGTTAGTTTTGTTATTATTATAACTAAATGAATCTAATTATTTCTATATGAATCTACTATCTATGATTGCTTCATGATGAAAACCCATTTCACCACTCCTTTACTTTTCAGTTTTCTTGATATTGGGTCTGTCTGTTTCTAATATTTTCTTTTGCACACATGCCCCCCCCCACAAATTTCAATTGCACATTCTCCTAAAATGATTTTCAATTGTACATTCTCCTACATTGTGTTATTTTACATGTAAGAAAATGGATGCTCTTTTAACTGTTGTGCGTTTCATTTCATGTGAAAAAGAAAATACATTGTTACATTTCATATGAAAAAAAAAAAAATACATTGTTATTTGATCCTTTTGAACTCTATTCAGAGCCTTAAAAAAATAAAAAAATAAAAAATAAAAAAAATAAAAATAAAAAAAGGAGCAAGGATGGTACCAATCATTGGAGATAAAAGGTCTTGAACTTTTGGAGGACCTTTTTTAGGTGGATTATTATTGGTTCAATCTTGATCTCCCTCTACTTTTTCTCTTCCTTGTAACTCCAATATACTCATCCTCAAACATAGGAAAATCATAAATCAGCATTACTAGCTAAGAAGAGACTAGGGAATCTATCGCATAATTATAAGCCTTGGTTACAGGACCCAAGATGTCTTAACACACCCATGGTCAAGTGGTGTTAAGCACCTGAGTCTCACACGTCCAAGGAAGTTGAAACTTGAAAGTATCACTTCACTCCTTACCAATACTCCAACATATAAAAAGAAAAAGAAAAGAAAAAAAGGGACTTGGGATGCGTCCAGGGTCCAGACACAGTGCAATGCTTTTCACTTGACATTCATTGACCTGGGTTGGTAGGTCTGACGATGTTTCTATTTGGAATTCAGATCGCCCAGCAGCTGATGCACGCTCCGCAACATGATTGGTCCACTCACTGCGAGCATGAGTCAACTGTAAACAGACTCATTCAGTTGGGGGCTCCAGAAAGGGACAACCTGTTTTAGTTTTAAGTTGAGATGGGAGCCCTATTTGTCATTATTTGTGAATGATGAGAACGTAGGACCTGTTGTAAACGCAGCACAAGCACTGATAACAACTTACAATAACATTGATAGCCCATCCCAAGAGAGGATGCAACATTTCTCTACATCCTTCAATTTTCTTCTCCTGTGGTATTAAAGCACAAATTCAGTTCACAGCTTGTCATTTGCAGAAGCATTCGATATCATCAGCGTAACAGAATTAAACATATGCCCTTCCATGGCCTCCACCAAGAGACTTTGAATAGTGAATACTAATGATCCCAAAAGCATCTTGGAAGTGACTGCATTCTCTTGGCAAAAGGAATCTACAAATGGAAAGTCTGAAAGAGAGAAACAAGTTGCACACCTATATGAAATCATTCCAAAAACAAACAAACAAAAACAGGACAGCTTTAGCGAAGCGGTTTGTGGCATCTTTATTCCTGCATCATCGTCCTCTTTCCCTTCATTATTTTTTTTTTTTTTTCTCCTTCTTACTTCAATGACACTAAAAGCATAGCTTCAAATTTCTTCCATTACAAATTTTGCAATCTTCTTCTCCCCTGTACAAATATCTTATGGAATAAAAGAAAACAAAAGTGCGGGCTTCAATTGAAAATCTCTGGCTGGGAAACTTGTACAAGGCCCACCACGCTCCCTCCTGTTGATAGCAACATGCACCCACCCTCCCATTACAGTGGGCACTCTCTAAAACCAGAAGCCCATCAAAAGAAAATGCAAATGAAAAACATGAGTGGAGAACGATGTTACAAAGCAAGAAACCACTGTTGCAGTGCCCATTTTGCAGCTATGGAGTTGAACCCACCAATCGCCATGAATAAGAGGAACCGTTCCGATTGAACAAGCATTCCTCCTGGCACGCCTGCATACCAAAATACACCACCATTCATTTGGCAGCATGGTGATGTTGACCATTGAGCCAGATGCCTTGGAACGCAGGCCGCGTACTGCTCCACACCAATATATTCCCATTCCAGATTTCCTCATTCCCTAACTTCACTGCTGACTTGAAGAAGCTCATCCGGGTTCTTTGAATCAGTCAATTCCATTGACTGAAGACTAGCAATGGGAGTCTTGGGATCACTGGTCTTCGTTGCTTGTGGACTTTCATCTCTTTTTTGCTGGGAAAACCAACGGAAAGAATTCAATTCAAAAGGTCATAATGAAATTTATGTGAATCCAATGGAAGATAGTTGTACATGCCCCTCTACAGTGTAGAGGATAAGATTGTACTTTTCTTTTAGAGATAGTTTCTCCTCCAGGCGTTCATAAAAAGAGCCATGTGTGAAACCTCTTCTCTCTCTGCTTCAATGCAGGGGCCCCTCTGCATTGCACCTCTGCATTAAGGCAGAGATGGAATTTCGCACAACTCTCCTTATGGACTCCCGTAAATTCAGCATTTCTTTAACGCACTGCAGGCAGAATATAATATGTATTTAACTGCTTCCACAAAATGCAGCAATACACACAGTAACCATTTTATTGAGAAGTTTTTTTCAGTTTTCTTCACATTACAACATGCAGCAAGGACAAGATTCCTAGTGCTGCTAGAAAATTCAACTGTAGGTAGCCAAAGAAATGTGGTTATGGAGATTTTTTATAACAATCTTGGCTGAATACCATTATTTTACAAAAAGCTCACAGCTTCCCTTCATAAACCCAAAGTTGTAAAGAAAAGAGACAAGGTATCCATGAAATTTTCGAATACAAGTTATTGAAGCATCAATGCATGAATAATTAAATTTGCATCCAAGGCTAAATGTTTTATGACAGTTTTTTTCTAAAAGTAAACCTGTGAAGGCTCCAAATGTGGCTCAAGCGATCTGACCCTCTTGTCTTGCATTGCCTTCTGTCGACTATCATAGAATCCAAAGTCATCCAAAATTGATGTCTTAGCTGAATAATTTTTAAAAATGTTCAACATTTCAATACCCTGAGGAAATTTCACCTGCAAGGAGAAGAAAATAGCTGGTCACTTTAACACGCAAAATATGAAATCAAAGGCAAACAAGAGAATCAAATAAACATCCAGAAGACACAAGATATTAAGGTTGATCGAGAGAAGGAACATCATGTCAGAATTAAGCATCCATACACTAACATCTATGAGAAAACAGAGAATCTACGTGTACATAAATTCAATGAGTTAAAATAATAATAATAATAACAGAATTGAAATTTGGGCAGCAGTCACATTCCTCAAATTATTCTCTTCATCGGACCCAGAACTAAAGCTGTCGTTCATTTGCCTTAATGTCTGACTCAAAATCCCAGTTTTGATAAATTAATGTCTCCACAACAGAAAGTAGAACTAAACATTGGTCATCAGATCCAACCATTCAAGTCATAAATAACTGCAACCAATGCAAGTCGGCATGATGCTTACAACACCCAGCACATCCAAATATGAGAAAGGGGGGAAGGATTTTACAAGCCAAACGGACCTTGAAATATAAAAGCTGTAAGCATACAATCCAACGGCTAAAGCAATATTTCATTTCATTGTGGACAGGACAGTGATTATCTAAAGGGTGAGTTTTAAATAATAAAATTGTAAATGCTACACTCATGTTGACGTAGTTGAATATCCTTATACTAAAAAAATTAATAAATAAATAAATAAATAAAACTAGAATGAAGATGGCCAAAATATAGTACATCTAATGGAAAAGGTCAAAAAAAAAAAAAAAAATCCCGACAATCACAGCAGCCCTGTTGAAAGGTGCACATTATGGTTGCTGGTTCAAATCAGCTAACAGGTTTGAATCTCTAATAACGATGCATACCTCTTGTGTATCTCTGCTGTTAGTTACAGGTTTGTTGTCATTGTTCTCAAGAATGATATGGCGCAACTGGGGATTTGGAACATCCTTGATGATATGCCACTTGACTGGAAAAAAACCATTCCATTTATCCTGCTGCCAGAAGTCCATGTTCTTGTTGAAATCCATCTGGCCAGTCATCTCAGCTACTCCACAGAATTGACCACTAGCATTTACCTAGAAAAAGAGTAAATAAAAGTTATTTCTATTCAGAATTTTCTTTGCGGTCAGAAAAATATTCTACACTTTGACAACCTTTACATTTGTGTTTCTTGATGCAAAATAGAATCTACCCAAAAGATTAAGTGGCAAACTGACAAAGGTGACCCTTCAGAGTCAGCACTGTAGATTTCAACTTCATCTGATAAGAGACCTAGGAGTCATCACCTAGGTATTCCAATGGCGTTGTCATAAGCGGAGAGGTCTAGAGTCATAACCAAGACCAAAAGATTGCAAGGGTATTAGTTTACTTCGCTGGTTAAATCATATAGGAAGTTGGAAACCTTTTGATGCAAGTTATAAAGGGCAGAGAAAAATAAAAAAACTCAGTCACCATCACAATCATTTCCAAACATAAATAAAGCAACTAGGGAGTCCTTGTTATTAACAAACAATAACTTGAAAACAGAAAGATCCAAAACAGAAATTCCTACTCAGAAAACTCTTGACTAATCTCAACAAAGCACAAAAATAGGGATAACAAGTTGACCAATGTGAGAAATAATGTGCAAGAGTCATAACAAGACCCAATGGGTTTATTCAGGACCCTAATGGGGTGCAGAAGTTGGATTGTGAGAACCTTTGGATGTTTTGTATTTTCAAGGGAAATTATCAAGATGTAGATATTCTATATTTCCAATGCTTCCAACATTGGTTATGACTTATGAGAGATGAAATGACCTGGAGTGGATCATAAAAGGATACTTACAGAGAAGAAAAGGAACACAGGACACCTGCTGCCTTTTTCGCTCATTCTCTCTTCAGCATCTTTATAAGCACAGTCGAGTCTCTTATTTCCGTTGGGAGTGCTTGCCCAAACACCATACTTAATACTCTTATGAATGTCATCTTCACTGTAAGATTTGATAACATAGAACAAAGCATGATCGTATTTGGTGGGAAAATCTGGAAGGTTGTACTGGTCCCTCCTGATTACATTGGCTAAATTGTTACTGCTGTCATTGCCTCCGGCACCGGGAGATCCAACCGGATCAACTACTGACACCCAAGTACTTTTCGTACTATTTGTTCTAGGGCCACGGTTTTGTTCATTTAGCAAGTCAAACTCACTAATTTCATTGCCCTTGCCTCGAGCTTTCATCTTCTCAACGCCTGTCCAACCTTGTCCATGTGCTTTGATATTGATGGAGTTCTTTGGAAAGAGCATGACACTCTTCCCCTGGTTAGGCAATGCCGGAAACTTAGGTATAGGGAAATAACCCTTTGGCAGAACAGTGGTCGCCTGGAAACCGGAACCATGCTGTAAAACCTGCCAATCAACAGAAACTGTCAATACTCATTTGAAGGGAAACAAAATAATAATGTACTGGTGGTGCCAAGGACGGAAAGAAATTGAAGTCAAAATAATTGGTGTGATTGATCGAAAATAAGGTCACACGTGATCCTGGATTGGAAAACCATTGATTACCTTAGTCATTGGCTTTAGAGATTGCTTTTGGACACCAGTGTCTGGAAACACATCCAATACTGGTGAGGGACCTTTCGTTTCCGCTGGGGTGCTGGACTTCGAGGGCGGAGATGGTTTTGACGGAGCAAGTATATGACTTGGGACAGAGGAATTAGGCTTTGGAGTAGGGAACAGTGGACCTACACCATGGCCATTACCATGGACTCCCTCATGAAATAGAGGAGATGCATCCCATGGGAAGGCCGGCGCTACCTCTGTTCCGTATGGTATGGGAGAAGGGAAAAATCCTGGTGAAGAAACTGGTTGTGGAATCATAGGGCCTGGAAAGTAAGGTTGTCCATCAAGACCAATCATAGCCCCTTGTGGGTACGGACCACAGGGATTATAGCCAGGCTGAAACCCAGGCATATAGTATGCAAGTGAACCATTATCCAATTGAACGACCTGAAAATACAAAAGAACAAAATTATAAGCACTTCAAAATAAAAATTTATTCTGAAGACATGGCCACGCTTTGAAATTAAAATTAATAGCATGGATGGACTAACACATTATTGCAATCGATTTTAAAAATTAATTAAAAAGAAAAAGAAAAACGAGAAAACAATGTCACAAAATGTTGAAATGCACAAGGAAAAATGACCCTTTCAACAATAGTGTATACATGAGACTGGAAACATGGACAAATAAACTTACAGGGTACTGAGTATCCAATCCATCCCATCCATAGTAGTAAGGCTGATCCTCCCATCCCCCGCCGGAACTGTCATAACCTACATACATGCATGCTTCATCAAATTAAAAGCAAGCTCTCTTTGCAAATCAAATGTGCACTGAATCAAAACTCTTAAAAACAAAACCTTGGTAATAGTATCCATAGTAATTGCTTGCTGGATAATATATGCCTTGCTCAGCCACAAAAGACTCTTGATCCACATCACTTTCTTTGGCAGTACTTGTGGCATCTCCTGATGAGGAGATACATGAGGTTGCATCAGATGGAGTCCCATCCTTTGAAGCAACCTAAACACAAAAAGGCCAAAAAACAACACAAGATTACAAATCCATGAATTCATGATAGAAGCAACAATTAAAACTATGTGCTAAGACAGTAACTAATAAAGATCATGTCCAGGTCAACAGTGAATGGGGAAGATAGAAATAACACACACAAAACATAAATGGAACAACCAACAAGCCATACCAAACTGGAATCGACGACTTCAGATGAAGGGTCTACTTTCAAATTCTCCATCATCACTGCAAGAGCTGGATTAAAAACAAGTCAAGGTAACCAAGCTACAAACCTCAAAATATTTACTTCAATCCAGAACACATCAATAACGCAATCCACATATCAAAAATTCATATAAACATAGGAGTTGACTCAGTGCGACGCGATCAGAAAAGACTTATGCAGAAATCTTTGAGTCCCTAATTCAGCACAGTCAACCCCATCACCGGCTTCCCCCAATACAAACACATTAACTGAAAAATCCAAATCCCCAAATTTACATTCGCAATAGAATCAAGAGTCAAAAGTGTTTTCATTTGCTCTTTGAAAGATCTTTTTTTCACCCCTTCTTTCTTTTATGAAGTTAAAGCAGTTTTCTTTTCACCAAAGAAAGAGTTCACTTCAATCAACAAAGCTGGTATCTTTTTACCTACTTCCGCACTAGATCTATAAAAAAAACCCAAAGAACTAGATATGATCTGATCTGATATGATCTGATCTAATCGAGGATAATCTCCAGTCCATCAAGTGTTCTGGTAATCAAACTGAATCACAGATGATCTGTATCATTACTATCTACCAATAACAACTCCATCGAGTTTGACAAAAAAGGATTGCTTCAAGATCTCACTTAAATCATCGATCTATGATCCAGAACCAGCACACACAACCATAAACAAAGCAGATCTAATAGATGAACAACAAAAATCTATATACAAAAAGAACGATCTAAAACAATCAAGCTCTCTACTTCTAACGCTAAATCTATCCTCAAAAAATGACAGACAAACCTCAATCCAAACAATAAACTCTAAATCAGTGGTTTAAAACCAAGTAGTCGATCGCAAAAGGTCCGAGAAAAAACCCTAAATCGAAACGAAATCACTCTTTTTGAGTATGATATGAAATGGCGGAAAAAAAACTATACAAATGGTGAAAAGGATACGCTTCTCGAGCTGATTTTTAGGGGCCATGAAATCGCACCAGAGACCTCCACAGAAAAACCCTCGATTTCCTTTCCCCAGCTCGAAAAACAGCTCGGTAAGGAGTCAAGATCTGACTCAAAAGCGGTTTTGGAGACGAAAACCGCCAATCTCAATAGGAAAACCGCTCAGATCTGCAGAGATTGAAACCGCTTTTTGGTAGAAACCCTCCGTAAACCGCACCAATTTGGAAGAAGAAGAAGGAGGAGAAAGAGCGAGGTCAAGTAGAAAGAGCTGTTGTGGAAGGTGAGTGTTCAAAAAGGCCAAAGGAACGGCTGGGAAGAGGCCACGTCGTTTGAAAGGGAGAGATCGAGCGGCTTTTGTCGCCTCACTCAGGCTTCTTATGGAGAGAGAGTGTGTGTGTGTGTTTTTTTACTTTATTTGTCCTTCCTTCCGATTAAATCGAGAAGAGGGGGTTGTTGTGAAATTTCGAAACAGTCCCAAAAGTTTTGGCCTTATATATCATACACAAGTTTAATAAATTGATTTTCTTCCCCCACTTTGTTTTTATTCTAATATAATAAATATCCACACACCCTTCTCATGTTTCCCGGGGCACTATTCTCGAAAAATTGATCCCTAATTATTTATATAGAGTGAAGGAACGGTATCATTGAGCTACCTTATATGAGAGTAATGGTAACCGATGCTCTCTTGCATCTAAACTCCCCTAATTGTGCTCTTCTATTGTGCTCTATATGGGATATATACTTTTGAGTCCTCGAGTCGAGGATATCTATGAGGGCAAGATGCCCTTACCATTGGGCTATCTCATGTTTCTCTTCATAAATTGATAATTTAATATCTATGTGTTTTAGGTAAACTTTAAACATAGGTCCTTAGTATTGGTTTAATTTAACTTAGTTTAAAAAATAGCAGCCCCCATGTATATTCTTCAACTAAATTTGTAAGAAGGTGAAAGATTAAGCCTAATTGGTTATGAGGGGAAAAGGAAACATTTGGGCCGGTTTGGGAATTTACTATTAAAGTAAAAATAATGTAAAGCCTCCATTTTTCAGACAATGGGTTACTTCAAAATCTCCTCTTTTTAGAAAAAAAAAATTCAAAAAGTAACATCCTTTCTCCATTAAATGATAAAAAAAAATGGGGGAGGAATCCTCTGTTTAGAGGATTCTCTCCATCTCCAAAGAATCAACACCTCCCCAGGTAGGATTCTTGATAAGAGTTCCAAGTTTAGAAGGAGGAAGGATTTCTACAATTTGTAGAATGTATGATCCAATAGACGTTTTTATAAATATTTCAAGATATAGTAAGGATTAACGGTTGAAATTTGGTCACCTTACCATGTTTGACCTTCCCGAACTAATGACTAGTTTCGATCATGATTTTGGACCCCTCATAAACCGAAAATTTTGGAAAAAGGGACTGTTTTTATTTCCATTTTCTACAAGTGTAAACGTTCAGACGTTTTGGCATATATCTCGAGATATAAGAGGAATCAACATATAAAATTTGGTCACCTTGCCATGTTCAACCTTTCGGAACTAATGAACGGTTCCGATCTTGATTGTGGACCCCACATAAACTGGAACATTTGAAAACACGGACCGTGTTAATTCCCTTTTTAAGAATAGTGTAAATGATAAGACGTTTTGGCACATATCTCGAGATACAAGAGGAATCAACGGTTGAAATTTAGCCAACTAGCCGTGTTTGACCTTTCAGAGTCAACTACCGGTTCAGATCATGATCTTGGGCCCATAGAAACCAGAAAATTTAAAATAATGGACTGGTGCCTAATCCCCTTTTTGGCATATAGAATCACATAAATTGCTATCTAACGGTTAGGACGGTTTTGCAAATATGTCAAGATCTAAGATGAATCAACGGCTGAAATTTTGTGAGATGGCCGTTTTGGACCTTCTTAACACTATTATCGATTCAGATCTTGATTGCGGGGCCCATAGAAACCAAAAAATAGCAAAATTCAGTCTGTCCTATAGTACCATCTAAAATACTGTAGCTCTGCAAATACGCAATGGCGTGGAATCATCCAATCCGAGGGGGGGATGTCCGATTCCAAAAATAATCAAATGGGAAGAAGTCTCCAGTCCATCCTCTTCAAATCCATGCAGATCCAAACAAGAAAATTCGCGTGATCGCGGATTTTGGGAGAGGAATCCAGGGCGAAGACCATTGTCAAACGTGCCCTAAAGATAAAATACCATCATAGCCTCAAACTCAATTTCAGACCCTATTGTTCATGGGATCATTTCCCTAGCCACAAACGCTATTGATGGGCCTTCTTTAGAACTTTGAGAGTAGCAACGCAAAACAACAAGACATGTATGTTTGTGTACGCGTTGAGGAAAACTAATTATGCCGGAAAAAGAATCTAACCTTCTTATGGGAATTTATTTTCCAAGGACTTAGGACTTGCGAAAAACTTAGATGAGGACAAAATGGCATAGCCAAACACGGATTTTATTATAGGGCGGAATTTAATTTTTACAATCCTCACTTTTTTCTGCAGGAAACTGACCCCGCAAACATGTCCGATAGCAAAGACCCATTTTAGAAAAAAAAAAAAAAAACTGTCCATTTCAAAGCCATCTTAAAAGTTTAGAGACTAGAGACTTTTTTCCAATATAATTGATTCATTGGATCCTCTTTTGACATTAAGCAAAAGCTTAAAAATTAACATCATGATGAAAACTTTTCCTTTCTTAAACCATGACAACACTATAAATTGTCTTCAATCATATAAGTTTCCTTTCGGTGATTTTCACGATTTGGTTGAAAGTAATCAAAATATTTTTATTGTTTCCTTGCTTTCCACAATAGGCTACGCGAACCCCATCCATCTCAAATTAATTAATTATTTAACCGAAATCAATATAAAATCATAGGTAAAGCAAAAGGCAATAATAATGAGGTCTCGAAAAAGAAAAACCGAAAAGTAAAAAAAAAAAAAAAAAAAACTTTAAATAACAAAAATACACTTTTATGTACTTTCCCGTAATCACTCACTAGGTCTTTGTTCAACACTGTAAATTTGGCCGTGCACGTATGTTGTAGGGTAATATATGCACTTCCGGAATTAATCACGTCGGATCAAATAAGATCTATCAAGAAAAAAACAGATAGTAGAAAAGTCTAGTGGAAAATCAGGCCTGATTTCAATTGCTTCTTTTTATTTTTTTAACAAAGGCACCAATCTATTCAAAAGCCGATTAATTTTTCTGAGCACACACGTAAGGACCCTATTTTTCTCACGTACTGGCTAATTCAAGCTTTTATTTGAACAAATGGCTCCAAAAAAGTGCTCGGAAAAAGAGAAAAACGCAAATTTGAAATCACAACCTTGGATTTTAATTTTCACTATTATTCTCAAGTAGAAAACATTCACTATTATTTTAATGTATACTCTCTATTTAAAATTATTAGAAGTTGGGTCAAGGTGAAGTTTCTCGGTAGGTGCAGGCTTCCGTTTCTAGATTTGCTTCTTCAGTCGTTTCTTAGTCGACAAGTTTTGGTGCGGGTCAAACCCACGACCAGCAACTTCTAGACTTATCAGCGGATGCCACGTCTTTTTCAGCGGCCGACGTGGTCGGCGCGTATATCCTAGACAGGCAAGTGAATCCAGATCCTGTAAAGTTGGGCATGCCATTATCCATTATCATCGGATCCGGATCCCCTGTTTTCCTGTTTGGACAAACGGGGGCAACATGCGGGGGCAGAGGAAAGAAAAAGGCGACACGGATGGGCGAAGGAGGGTTCTCTTTCCTCCGCCCCCCTTTTGCCCCCTATTGGTCCAAACAGTGTCCAATGTGGCTGTGCCAAGTTAAAAGAATGTTGTATGATGCCGGACCTACTGCCCACTGTGGGTGTGACCCTAAGTACTAGGACATATTGCCCATCCATATTCAATGGTATAGAGGATTTTAGTTGCACCTACTGTCCTCCTTCTGGTGGTCTGGTCACATGGTACAGACAGTATTCATGACCCAGACCCGGGGACCCCAACTATGTTCAACCTGCTGTTTCAGTAGTGGAATCAACATTCATTGGATTTGGACATGTAAGGTTTTTTCTCTTTTTCTTTCTTTCTTTTTACATTTTTTTTGGGTGCCGACGAGCGATATCGTTGTTTATTCAATTGAGTAATAACCCGGCTTATTTTCTCAAATTATCTCGAAACCTGTAAATAAAGCAATCATGGAAAGTTGACCCACCCACTTGCAACCTAGTCACCACTTTAAATGTATACCTACGAACACCAACCAACATTCATCACCTTCTAATCCCCTCCGATTTTTGCAAATTTGAACCAGTGCTGCAACTTCGACTTTGAAATCCTTAATCCTTATTGAGACTTTGAAAGGTTTGTGAAGAACTTGATTCAATCCCGTTATATTTTCTGAAGTTATTTATGAATTCAATGAGAAGCAAGTGGGATTTGTAAAGATTTTACACTTTTTTTTTCCTTCCTATCAAATTCATCGAGCGTTTTTATTTCAATCTAAGAGATTTATCTTTTGGAAAGAATTTGAACAATCAGAAGCTCGGGTGGTGAATCAATCTCATTAGAGCCTGGCCGCGGCCTCAAATGTTGGCAAAGAAGAAGATCACATGGGCAGCAATATCGCTACTTGGCAAAAAAATAAAATAAAAATAAAACAAAAAAAAAAGTGGCGAGATGGCCTTTATGGTCTATATTGAAGTCTAAAGGCCTTTTTGGTCTTCAACCACTTTAGGGGGTTTACCAATAAAATCTCCTATACTTTTTCACACAAGAAAGGGAAAAATGATTTTTCTTTTTCACGAGTTGGGCTATTGGTCACTATTAACACTTTCAACTAGAGGATGTGGGGAGTGGGGACTGATCCTTGCCTCCCTGGGCATGTGTGTGATACTGAGGCATATTTCTTTGCTATAATTTCTAATAAGAATTTGAGGTGTGTGATTTTTTTTAAGATGATGTGATAGCCTGTCTGTTGACATTTGCAAATGCCATGTTTATTCTTAAAAATTTAAAAATACTTGCTACCTAAAAGGTCTCATATGTTATACAGAATTTTAAAATTCTAGCATCTTTGCTTTTTAGTGGAATTTTTGGATGATCAGTATAGATGAAGACTCAGAGACATTAAAAAATTTCTAGGGACAAAAATTCCTTGAATTCCAATAAAGAAAATCAACCATTCGGTGCCAGCACTACTCAACCAAGAGTGTATTAGCTTGAAAAAATGAATAACTTTCCTATGATGTAGAGGATTCTCATTTTGAGAAGAGGAGGAAAGGGGGTAGGTAAATCTCCCATTTAACACACAAACAAAAGTCCCAATGGGGAGTCATTTAGTTGCACTAAAATGCCTTCCATAGAGAATAAATTGTTTCCCATTTTTAGGATACTTGTTTCTTTCCTAGAAGGCAGAAGGCACAATTATCAGTTAAACAAGGGGAGAGTGATCCTTAAAATGTCCTCTCTTTCTACTCTTTGTTTTTCCTCACACAAAAGTGTGGTACTAAAAATGATGAAAAGGTTTTCCAATAAAAAAAACAAAAAAAAAAAAAAAAGTCCAACCTTTTCTTTTTCATGTTCACGCAAAAAAGCGGCTACACAATAATACCCCAAAAATTATACTATATATTGTGATTTGGTATTGGTTTTAGCCTTCTCCTTCCATAAATAAATTGTTTGTATGCATGTTTTGTTGGACACTTGAATAAGATTTACATCCATGTGTTGGTTGCAACACATGTTTTTGGGAACCATTAATACTTCCAACTGGGACCATCATATAAAACCATGATTTCGATGACAACTTCAGATTTTTGGACTACCACCAAGAGTTGCAGACCTGCTTTCTTTTAAACAATTCCAGAAGCATTTAGGGCTGAGGTGGCAATGATACTGCAGATTCTTGTTTGTAATTGGAATTAAGAATCCAATCATTGAAATCCCAAAGGGTTCATATATCTCATGTGTTGGTACTTTATAATTGAGAATCCAATTGGTGGGTGGAGAATGGAATCCGTGACTCAGTTATGTCATTGTCTTCCTTCCCAACAGCTTGACCTTTGAAATTTGGGAATGGACCCTGATTAATAGGCAATTTGGTATGGGTTTGGGTCCACAGTTATGAACCCATCAGGTTGCATTCATGCTCTGGGTCTATTTAGGGATGTATATAGGTGGGGGTGGACTAGATCCAAATGGACCCGATTGGAAAGATAAAAGGATTTGAGAATGGCTCCTTGCCTGAGTGGTAATGAGTGCCAGTTCTCAACTGCCTGCCCAATGTTCAAACCCTGGGTACGCCACCTCTTACCGCGTGTGCGGGCCCTATTCCCACTTGTGTGGGCTGCCTTTCCGTGTGTACGGGCTCCCTTCTCACTTGTGTGGGCTTTCTTTTCGTGTTTGTGCTTGCTTTCTCTTTTAAGTCTCAACCAGGGGTATTATAAAAATAGGATTTTCAATTTGACTGTGTTCCCACTACGACATCACCCAATAGAAGGTGAGGTTGGTTATATTTAATGTTGCTAGCTCTAACCATGGACCAGTCCCAAACCCAATCATGTATACTTGTGGCTTGGTTTAGGTCCTAGGGATGGGACTTGGAAGTTGGAAGTAACTAAATATGGCTAGGCTGTGATACAACTGGCAAACAGCCCTAGGGTCTCCCACTCTGCTCAATCCCAACTTGATAACTTAAGCATGGGCCAAATCATGAGAAGGTTTAAATCATCTGTAGGTAAGCCTGACTTAAACCAAAAGATGGTCTGAATAGGGATGTCAAGGGGCAAGATTTGGGCTATGACTATATGGGTCCAGAACTGGATATGATAAGGTTAAAAAGGTCCGAACTGTGGTCTGAGTCCACAGGCCCTGGAACCTAGATCCATGCCAGCCCAATGAGGTTAATGGAGGCCTGAGTCCACCCAATACAGGCCAGAGAAAGGGGGAAATGAAGGGTCTAACAAGGCTTTTTCCAGCTTTGGACTGTTTGGAGTTAAATCTCCATTTTTATGTATGTCTCTATGGGAAATAATTATGTGCTTAACATCGAGTCCAATGGGCCTGGACTTCATGCTTCAGACTCAACTATGGCCCAATCAGACCTTAAACAACGGCCTGAGCTCAGCCCATTACCCTATTGTACGTCTCAGATTCATAGTCGCCGGATTCAGACTCAGGCAGATCGATATCAAACTTGGCCCTAGGTCTAATCATGGAGGGGTTGGGGTTGAAAAATCCTGGTCCTTTCTATATTGCATATATCATGATCTAAAGGGTTTTTCATTAAACATATATTAGTACTTTTTTGGATATGCACCAGTTATAGATACATGTAAAATGACATATTGAAACATTTTTGGATTTGCACAAATTGTAGATACTTGTAAAAGGGTATTGTACAATTGTCTTTGTCTTTTTGTATTTTATTCAATATTGACGACAAGACCTAGACTAAAAAAAAAAGATCCAAATATTTTCCTATTGGGTAATCAAAATATTTTATTTAATATATAATTTAAATATCACACTATTATATTTTATAATATTCTATTCTTACAATATTTAAATCTATAAATATTTTATTCTTTAAACATCCAAATGGGCCCTTAACTTCTGTAGAAAAAAAAAGGAAGAGCCGTGGGTGACATGCAGTTTATGTAGAGATTATACAAATATGAGGCTCATCTTTAATCTTACAGAAAAACTGATGTTTACAATTGCAACATTTATTCATCTGACCTTTAACCAAAGGAACAAGCTTCCATCAAAATCTTCATTGATCGCGCCTTCCCCATCAATGAACACTATAATCTACCTCCACAGAAATTGTACAAACTATGGATTACAATCCTAGAAGTAATCAAAATCCATACTAGAATCATGATCAGTGGTGTTGTTGTTTCCACCATTTTCCACCATCTTGTTCCCCACCTGGGACACTTCCTTACTTGCAAAGCGCGAAAAATCCACTGCCTCAGGCATGTGAGGTGGTGTGGTGCTCCTCACCAAAGCCCAATTCACACCCTCAAAGAAAGGATGTTGTTTGATCTCTGTAGCACCCCTCCTATAAGCTATTCTCTTCTGTGGTTCCTTCACCAGCAGCCCTCGGATCAGGTCCCTAGCCCCCACACTCACAGCAGGCTTATCTGGAAACTTCAGTGGTTGTCCCACCACATTGATGAGGGTGGCCCTGTGGCCTTGACCCTTAAAGGGTGTTGTCCCATGCAGCAGCTCATACAGGAAGATGCCAAAGGTCCACCAGTCTACTGCACTGCCATGGCCCTCCCCACGTATGATCTCAGGGGCTAAATACTCATGGGTCCCAACAAATGACATTGATCTTGCATTTGTGGGCTCTGCCATCAGCTCTGGAAGGGCCCCATTGGAGAAGAACCCAAAATCTGATTTAGTCTTGCGATTCTTCTTGGGTAGAATGCGAGGGAGAAAGGCATATGGTTGGATGCACCCAGTCAATACGTGGTCACTATTAAGCATGTTGCCACTTTCTGGATTGAAGGATGAGGACCTGACAACTGTAGGGCTGACAGAGCAGCGTAGAGAGAGGTCAAAGTCAGACAGCATGATGTGGCCTTCATCTCTTACTAGAACATTTTCTGGCTTCAAGTCCCTGTATACAACTCCAAGCATGTGCAGATACTCCAGTGCAAGTAAAACCTCTGATGCATAAAACCTGCCTCAACAATAATAAGAACTTAGACAAGCAAATAAAAAAAATAAAAAAAACTGAAATACACAGGGCATGAGAGGAATTGAGTTGAAGAAAGCATGAACTTGAAAGAATGTAATCTTGTTAGAATAAATCTCAGGAGGAGAGGGATGACTTCGTCCAATATTTCAGACCTTTGTGTGATGTGTGGTAAGGAGGAGGAGACGGCCAACCACTTCTTTCTTCATTGTGAGGTGGCGGTTACGGTTTAGAGCAATTTTATTGAGAGATGCGATCTTGCTTGGTATTGTCTGAAGAATATTGTGGAGGTGGCAGATTCTTGGCATGGTGGGTGCTTCATTGATTGTGGGTGCGCCTTATGGAGGACGTGCTCATTCACTATCTTATAGTCTATTTGAAAGGAAATAAATGATATGATTTTTTGAGGCTCTTCTTCTACGGCAGTTTATTTGATCTATAAGATTGCTTGAGGATTAGGGAATTGGCTTTGGTTAGAAAGGAGTTTTCAAATTTCAATCTTCGAGATATTCTTCATAATTGAGAAGCTTATATGGAGTGTGGCCCTTTTAAGGAGAGGAAGATCGTAACTTGATCCCCCCCTTCCTTATGGGGTTTTAAAACTTAATGTAGATGGAGCGTCTAGGAGTAAGCTAGGGCTTGTGGGAGTTGGAGAAGTGCTTCGTAATTGTAAGGGGTGAGGTGATTCTTATGTTCTCCAAGAATGTGGGCGTTTGTGATTCGATTGAAGCGGATGTGTTAGCTATTTTGGAAGGTCTTAAGCTATTTTCAAGAAGCTTTTTTTGGCCTTCTTGTTGTTGAAAGTGATTCTTCTAATGCAATTGCTTGGGTGTCTAAGGGGAAAGCCCACTCTTGGAAGTCTCAACTTCATTTCAACGAAATTAGGGAATTGTCGGCTGACATCAATGTTACTTTTTGTCATGTGGTTAGATCTGCCAACTTTAAGGCAAATATGTTAGCCAAGCAAGGGGTTGAAAGGTTGTCTCCATGGGTGGGTGTGATTATGTAATCGGAGTTGTTGGGAGTGGTATAATACTCTTGTACCTTCTCCTTTCCCTTTTCTTCTTTTGTTTTTGTGCCTTGTGTTGCTGTCTCTTTTAATAAAGATTTTGATGCCGTATACTCATTCCCATTTAGGAATGATAATTAATCAGTAGGTGATAACTCCATTTTGGAGCAAAGGAATATTCCAGTCTTTGAGACCTCAAGGAATCTACAATTTCCTAAGCCCACAACTCCAATTATTTGGGCCCCATTTGGGGCCATGTTTCAATGGTCCAAAGAATCAAAATGAAGGGGGCCATTTTAGATGAGATATGCATAAAGTAATATCTAAGATTAGAACGCCGAAGGCATCTATCCTGTTGTACTCATTTACACCATTATTGTAGACCATTGTTCTAATTCATGAACTCACATCCACCTTGGGGCCTGTCATATGAGAAGGTAAGGATAACCAAAAGGGGGCCCTTAATTGATGAAATTGTTGATTTGGGCAATGTACAGTTGCTTGAGGCTGAGGCAGTGTAAGCAGCTCTTGTAGATTTTTTGAAAAAAAAAAAAAAGGAAATTTATTGGAGGAATTTTGAAGCAGCAGCTCCTATAGATATTTTGAACAAGTAAAAAAAGAAGGAAATCTATTGGAGGAATTTTGAAGAAGTAAGGAAAGAAACAAAGAAATAAATGAGTGAACATGACCATCCCAATTCTCAAATCCAAATTTCAAAACTGTTAGTAAAGACATACAGTACATGAACAGAGCTCAAGGAACTTTCTCTATTCAATTCCAAATTTGCACATATTGAACATATTGCAACTAGATAAGCACATTGATTAAGAAAGCAAGAAAAAGATATAAGGGAACAGGAGAAAAAAAAAAAAAAGAATAACCAGAATTGAAACTAACCTTGCAGCTTGCTCACTGAAGTACTTTTGGGGCTGTTTCTGCCGAAGAGAATGAAGATTACCTCCGCTGCAGAATTCCATTACCAAGCAATAGAACTTGTCTGTCTCAAAATAAGAGTACAAAGTTGGCAAGAAGGGGTGATCGAGAAGTCCAAGAATCTCCCTTTCTGTCTCTGCTCGGAGTAGCTTGTTTCTACTAGCGAGTGAGGCTTTGTCCATCACTTTCATGGCGAAGAAAGCATCAGTCCCTCGTAGTTCTACAAGATATACACTGCCGATGTCTCCAAAACCCAGACGCTTGAGAAGCCTGAAATTACTAATTCCAAGAGGGCACTCTCTCGACTTGGCAAGTTGAATGGCATCCCATCGAACATCCCCACCAGTGTGGGGCTTCAGGGGTGCAGTAATGGTGCTATCTAAGCTGCTACTGTGGACTCTAGTGAATCTCCCTTGAACAAGGCTGGTGTTGGAATCATTGGTCTTTGCATCAATTATCTTGGTGCTTGTTGTTATTGTTGTTGTTGTTTTTGAGTTTGAAAGTGTTCCAGAAGACGGACACTGGTTAGCACCTCTTCTTTTTTCAGTTGGATACATCCTTTTGTGTTCACATGATACGTCTTCTGATTGGACTTTGCTCATCTGTTAAAAAATGTTGCTACTTTATTGTAATGAGGAATATTCTACCAAGGAACTGTGTATCAATAGTGATTAGTGAATGGAAAGAAAAAAAATAACAAAAACATAATGACAGGCCAACATAGAGCAATAATTTACAAAAGAGTTGCATCTGTACACATCAGTATCAGGGGTGGGTTATCTCAAATCTGCTGACGCACCACAATTAGCAACAAAAATTACAGACAACTTCCTAGAAATGTAGAAGATAATGTTCATGATCATCTAATCAATTATGAAAGTTCTTAAAATCTTAAGAAAAAATCCAAGTTACAATTCATGCCGCAAACAACTTGCACCAGCAGTGCTAAAAAAAACTTTAGGCATGAATTTCTGATCAAGTACACATGAAAATCTTAAAATTCTTTATATAATTGAGAAGGAAGATATACAATAAATTTGAAAGGAAAGCATAGAGGAAAGTTTCAATTTTTTTGAAAACAAGAATAACAACCATATTAGTACCCTTTCTTCCATGTCACCAGTAAGTCTTATGTGCACTTTTTTGCTCCCACACTAAGATACACATTATACAAAAAAGAGAGAAAGAGAAAGAGGTCTTATTATACATTTTACAGATCCCTGAGCCTTGCCCCTGATTGACAGGTTTTTTTTTTTAATTTTATCGGTACCTGATTGACAGGTTGCTAACTGGAAAGCAAATTACATGTTCTTAACCATATCTTTCAAAGTGCAATTAGAAAATATATCCCTGTCCCAATCAAGGCTAGAACCTGTGGCCCCTACCTCCCAATGGGAGGAACTTTTCATCCCTTTCCAACTGCACTAGGTAGACAGGGCTACCAACATGATTTTTAACCCTGTTCTTCTTTCCCAGGGAAGGTAAAAATGTATATAGCTAATGATTACACTTTCTCACTTTCTAATTTTTGTGTGTTTTGATTTAATTTAAGGCTTCTGTACTCACATCTTCATTTGTTATTTTGGGTTTTATTTATACTTGTCAATAAAAGTTTTTCCTGATTAATCATTTTTTACTACTACCAAGAGAAGTCTATCCTACCCTATTTTTTAATAAAAATATATGCACTTGTATATGTTCTTTTTTTATAATTAAAAATCTCTTCTTTTTTTTTTTTTTTTTTTTGCTTATTTTACATTTTCTGTAGGACTTAACATTTTCCTGTTTTAGGTTTTATTCTCATAGAAGTTAGACCCTCTATTGTTCCTCTCAAAAAGTCCAAAAGAAAACGAAGGCATTAGATGTTGATTATCATTATCATTTTTTTATTGTCCCTCTTCTTCCTGTCATTGACCTATATCATTAACTTTCATATTTTCTATTGCCTTGTTTTTATATTTTTCTCTTGAGCAATATTTGTTCTTCTTTTCCAGCTAATTGTAGTTTGCACTTTATTCTTAGGGTGTTTTAACCTTTGCTCTTTTTCTGTGAAAATAAATAAAATTCTAGATGTTGAACTTAGTTTTTTTTTTTTTTTTTTTTTTTTTACATTTTTTATTTTCTAATATTTTTTTGTCTATCACTAACATGATTTTTAGCCTTTACATCTCATTTGTATATAATTTTCAACTCTCAACTTTTCAGTTCTGATTGCTAATAGGATAATTTAACTAAATCTTTTCCTGTTACAACAAAAGATATTTACATTTTTCTCTCTTTTTCCATTCTCCAAAGAATCCTTCAACATTTCTCTTAATTACAAGGCCTATGCATTAAAAGAGTGGTATTTGCTAGTTCAAAACTACACAAACACATTATATAAGTCAAAATCTATCAACATAAGTGGTGACAAATCAAGGCAGTTTTCATGGCACCAAAAGCTTAAGAAGATACCTACAATAAGCAATCTGTAATCACTCTAACAAGGACAACCCAACATTCAATTACATATATCCCACCTCAAACACTATACAAACAAAATGTAAAATTCAATATATAACAAAAAAAAAAAAAAAAAATTCAACTTCCAAACACCCAAATTACAACAACAACAACAACAACAACAACAAAGATTAATCAATATAAATAAGCAAATGAAGAAATGAGATTGTATTTCAAAACGGATATCAAGTGGAACTTACATGATGAAGGATTTATAGTAACTGAACTTATATATTTATCAAACAACTGCTTCAATTCAAATCTCAAGCAGCAATTTTGCCTCCTTCATTCATCAGACGGCTCGAGCAGAAATCTCCAGATAGTGGGTCTTAGAGAAGAAATCCAATCTGGGTTTTGACAATGAAGGCCTTCTCTACAAAACCCATGAATGGATTGGTGTATAAATTTTTTTTTTCAAGATGGTTTTGGATTTCACATGGTGGGGGGAGGAGGAATCCAGTAAGGAGAGAGAAAAGAGGAGGGAAGGAGAGATAAAGGAGGAGGGAAAGGTGAAAATCCATAGACACGATATAAATAAAAGGATAACGTAGGGAAAGAGAGGAGACGTGGTGAAGAAAGAGAGAGACGATGAGAACCAGTGAAGAAGAAAAATGTACGGATCGCCGGTTTGTCCTCACAGGGGGTGGTTGGAAGGAGAGGACAAGCAAACAATTTGAATTTTTGATGCCGATACTTGAGGGGGGTTCATTGGCTTTTCTGGCAATTCATGGCTGGATGGGTAGTGTCCTAAGTGTGGCCCATCATAGATGGACACCATTGCAATTCAAAAATAGTCCTACAATACTTTTGTCATGTTTACAGCAAACCATTCTAAATATTAAGATTTGAGGGTTCTTTTTTAATGTGGTTTTTATCGGAAAAAACACTTTATATAGTTGGTATATCGAACATGGAACATTAAGCAAACCATGCACCTAATAGGGAATCCGTACCGAATTTTCAACTTTTTTTTACTATTTTTTTTTGTCGAGTTCGACGTTCAGTTTCAGGGCTGGAGGTTGAATTCGACCTGGTAACTGACAGTCGAAGGTAGCGTTCGACCGGAATTGTACATAAGTTTTTATGACTTTAGGTACTGAGATGATGCACCATAACTATAGTTGGTATATCGAACATGGAACATTAGGCAAACCATGCACCTAATAGGGAATCTGTACCGAATTTCCAACTTTTTTTTACCTTTTTTTTTTGTTGAGTTCGACGTTCAGTTTCAGGGCTGGAGGTCGAATTCGACCTGGTAACTAACAGTCGATAGTAGCGTTCGATCGGAATTGTACATGAGTTTTTTTGACTTTAGGTACTAAGATGATGGTCTTTTAATTGAAAACTAACACATATGTCGAATTCGACCATGAAGAGCACCAAGGCAGGTCGAATGCGATGCTACGAATTAAAATGTGTTGTCCGTGCTTTCATCCCAGTGTCGAACGCGACCCTCGGCCGTCGCTTACCAGGTCGAATTCGACCACCCAAAAAAAGGGTAAAAAAAAGTTAAGAATCATGTGCAGATTTCTTGTTACGTGTACTAACCATATAAAGTGTTTTTTTCAGTAAAAACCTCTTTTTTAATTTAACCCTTGAGAAATTTAACCCTTGAGATTTATGAATACATAAAAAGTCAAAAAGATTTCCTACCAATCTATTAAAGACAAAATACTATCACGACATCCTTATATTTTATTCAATCTTGGTTTGATGCTTTACATTACTTTTAGTTTCATAGTAAATTGCCAAATGGACACTAAAATGATACTTTTAGTAATCTCTTTGTGCCTATGTGCATAATTTCAAAAGTTTGGACTTATTTTTCTCTTTATCCCTATTTACAATTAACCTTTATCCTAATGGAATTGGAGATTTTTAATTTTTAATTTGATTGTTGTTTTTTTTTTTTTTTTCTTTTTGTAAAATACTATGATCTAAGCCGAAACATGTGATTAGCTCTAATTTCTTAATTTTGAAAGTTAATCAAGTTTTGTTTAAAGGTGATGAATTTGATGGCAACAATCACTTATTATTATATTGAAGTTTCAAAATTTAGAATATGACAAATTTGGAAGACGGCATTTGATATTTCTGTGATGGGCCCCATCATCATGGAATCTTTTTGGCCATAAAGATTGTCCAACCTAGGCGAGGTAGAGTTGGTGGGATTGAGCTTTTGATAGATGGTGATATTGCATTTAAAGCTTATAATTTATAAAGGTGGACAGGCAAGTCAGGTTGGGTTGACCCAATAAGAATAGATTTTTATCTTAGATGAGAATAGATAAATTTTACTTTTAACATGTTTTGGAAAGGTAATGGGTTTAGGCTAAATTTCTACAAGTTGCATTAAGTAAAATGGGTTAATTAGGCAAGTCAGGTCGGGTTGACCCAATTGAGCATAAATTGAAGTTAAAATGGGTCAAATACATATATTTAACCTGACACGGCCCATTTTCACTTTTATGCCAAGCCCTATATTTAGGGATGCAAATGTGTTGAATCAGCCCCATCAAACTATAAAAGGTCGTGCAAGAAATCAGCCCCATGTGTTAAAAGGTCTCTTCTCTTAGAGGATAAGGGTCATGCAAAAGATCAGCCCCATTAAATTATACTAGCCCTTTATTTAATCACCGTTTTAAAGGTCTTTTAATCACACACACATATATATATATATATTGAGAATGAATCCAATAGTAAATAAAGGTCGAGCATAAAATGGAACATGATGTCAGATTATCAAAGGATTAGATTCTGAAAGGTGTTGCAATGATTAAGGGATGGCCGTCTAGTATGGAATTATGACAATCTTATAGGGAAAGTGCCATTTTAATTGAGAAAATGTTGAAATATCTCAAATATTTGTAACGAGTTTTTATTATTTTTTTAACCCAGCCAAAGGGGTGGTCCCAAGAGAGAGCCCACACACAGGAAAACAGCCCGCACAAGCGGAAAAAAGGCTCGCAATATAAGTAGGAAAGAAGCCTGCACAAGCAGAAAGAAAGCCCACGTAAGTAAAAAAAACTTGACTACCCAAGGTTCGAATCCTGAACTGAACTTTGGCTTGTAAGTTTCAAAGACAAGAAATGAACCAGTGGATCTGGTACAGAGGTGGGTGGCATAGCATGACTTGACACTAAGCTAGTAAACTGGCTTAATTATGTGCAGGAATGAACAGCTCATATCAGCAAAAGTGGCACCCACGCAGATGAACATAAAACGACCCAAGATGGCTTTCATGTGAGTTGCCATCATCAACATTGTCATATACATAGGTACAAATACAATGGTGACAACTTCATTTGATAGCTTTCATGTGAGTTGCCATCATCAACATTGTCATATACATAGGTACAAAAACAATGGTGACAGCTACATTTTTCTAACTTCTATTACTTAGGCTTCTTTAGTTGCTGGTGATGCTTTCCTTCCATGAGATTGGTGGATGAAGAGTTTGAGACTGAGAAGGCATGTATGATGTATCTCTTCTCCACTTCACCTGCACTGCACTGCACTGCTTCCATTTGGATGTCATGTCCACTTCTTTTTCTTCACGGTAGGTGGGAATGAGAAGGAAAGATTGGTAAAGACAGATAGGACCCCAAGTAGCCGAACTTGTAGAAGTTTACCCAAATGCCATCCAACAAAAGAAAAATTTCTCTTCATTACCCAATAAAAAGGGCATGGGCATGCCTACTTTACCTGACCATATTTAACAATATTATTCCCTCCAAATGTCACTAACAAAAAAGAAAAAATGTCACTAACAAAAAATGGCACTAACAAAAAATGTCACTAACAAAAAATGGCATGGACTAAAATGAGAAAATGTCACTAACAAAAAAGAAAAAAAAAATCAATTCATGATTTTCTTATATTAAATAGTAATATATTGTTATAGATTTGTTAAAAGGAAAATGGTTTCTTTTTTCATATATAGCCACGGGAAAAAAAGCCTACATCAATAGAGAGCAGGAGCCTGGAGATCAAAACTTAGATAATTTGGTGAGAATTGGGGTACCCAACTATGAGGCCAACTGCCAACCCCTAATTCTCATAAGAGGAAAATAAAATATGTAAAGTGCTGATTTTAGTTGTGAAAACCAAATTGTGAATAGTTCTTTGATGTAAGGTGAAACTTCGCCCACCTCATACCTAATAGATCTCCTTACACATTTCTATGTCCACTTTTTTTTTTTTTTTTTTTTCTGATAAGCTCCTACGTTCTCTTTTACTTGACCTATTTAGTACTTTGAAAAAAAAATTTAAATCCACATCGCAAACTTTAAATTAGTTGATTGGGGACATGCATATGTGAGTGAGAATGCGTGTCTTCAAATATCCAATCTATGTTATCGAAAAAAAAAAATTTCCCCAAAGTAAAAAATAAAAGAAAGCAACTAGGTCCCTACAATAGAGTCAAGTTTGATAATATACTTTTTATTATAAGTTTCTTCATTTAATTTCATAGTCTCTAAGTTTATTCAAAAGAAATAAGTTTGCCACTTATCATCATGGTATTAACTAGAAACAATATCAACAAGCCAAATTATTTGTTCTTTTATTAGAAAAAATATCACATAATGCATCACTGAGGGGCAAATTGTCAACTGGAACATGGAACAAAAGGTCAAAGAAATTATTCAAAGATCACCTTTCTTCTAAAAGACAGAATCTCCTTGGATATCATGTAATGGATATCCATGTCACACTGATTAAAGCATAATCATTTTTTAATTGAACTATAATATGAGGTGCAGTGATTTGCCAACATGAAAAGTGCGTCCAACATTTTTTTTTTCCCTCCACATGGGAATATGTACCACCAATCCACCATTAAGCCTTCAAGCAGCCACATGAGCCCATTTCCAGGAACAGGCTGGTTGTCAGAAGCATGGAAAGGCTCAGCCAGTGGGTGCCAAACTTTCCTATGAAAAAGGTTTCAAACTTCAGTGGTGCCAAACTTTAATGTGATTAATAGAATGGGTTAGGCTCTTCTAATAACCATTTGGTAATTTCACTGATAAATTGAAGTGAGGTGAAGTATCTACTATCTACTACCCTTACAAATCGGTACTACTTTTATAAAAGGAAGAAAAGTGGCATGCTTTTGACTACACACCTTGGCCCACTTAATAATATATATTTACTACCCTTATAATCTACTACTTTTATAAAAGGAAGAAAAGTGGCATGCTTTTGACTACACACCTTGGCCCATATCTACTATCTACCGTCTACAATCTACTACCACACTCTCACAAGAAATGACTTACCAGGGCCCACCTAGGGCTATGTAGGAATGAAAAAATCCCATTGAGACCTAGTGCCTTAAAAATATCAATCTCAATAAATCATCTGAACCCCTTTATCCATGACCCTCAAACTTAATGATTTTAGAAGGGATTAATCCACAAAATATCACTCATCAAAGCCTTTCCCGACATCGAATGAGTGACAGATTTATCCCACCCCATAACCCACATTAAAATATTGGAATATTGCCCACAGAGCTACCATTGGACCTGAATTTTGTTCGTGAGATGTCAAAACTGAAGTATTTTCCTATCGTGCGATATCTTAGGACGGTGCAATATCACACACATCGTTTCGTGCTATATTGCACTATTATTGTACGAATAATTCTACAAAAAATATATAAACTTCAACCGCTTCAGGACAAATATCAGATATAATAACAATAATACGATCAATAAACTTAAAATCTTCCTATCCCACTATCCATCGAGAGAGCCCTAATTATAAGTTGTAAGGACCATTCTTAAAAGGTACCATTACACGATCTAAGCCTTTTTACTCTCTCTCTCTCTCTCTCTCTCCTTTTTTACGAAAAAATGTATCTATTTTTTAGATAAAGGTAAATCAATTTTATAGATACCCAATTAAGTAAAATTAACTAAAAATAAGTGCAGCACCAGCCGGTCAAAAGTAACCGACACCTTCCGGTCTTATATACCTACCCCCAGCATGCTTTATATGACCGCTGCCTGTGCCCAGCGGCCTCTTTCATCTTCCAAGTTCCAACCTCTCACTTTCTCTCGCTCTCTCTCGTTTTTGTAATTGCAGTTTTAGTTTCATCTTCTTCCGTGCCCTAGAAAATGGCGTTCGAGAAGATCAAGGTCGCCAATCCCATCGTGGAGATGGACGGTCAGTATTCTCTCTCACGATCCGAGATCACCTTCTTCTTCTTCTTCATCTCTTTCTTGTTTGTAATCTAAAAAAAAAAAGGAAGATCTTTTTTGGGTTCTAGCAAGATCAATGAACTAGGGTTTTTGATCTGGTAATGTATGCTGAAACAGAAGAGAAAGGGATGATCTAACAAGCGTTCTGTTGAATCACCGGATTGGGATTGGGAAGAATGATGTGCTGTAGATTGATTCAGATCGGTCTCACTTGATCGCATGTGTGGCCCACCTTCGCACATCACCATCCGATCTCGATCGTTGTACGGATGGTGATCTAGATCTGATGATGTAATGAGTGCTTTTTGGGTTTTGGTTTGATCGCTGGATTGATGGCCGTGGATGAATCTCGGTGGGTTCGATTGATCATTAGTGTGGGGCCCACCTTCCGATCAGGGGCCGATCTCGATTGCTGTACGGATAGATGAGCTAGAAACTGTTCTAGGACTAGGTTTTCCAAACGTTGTATGATACAGCTATGGAATTGTCTAAAAGATAAGATGTGAATTGAAAGTTTTCGTTTTTAATAGCTTTTGGGGGTGTTTTTGGTGTAAGGAGAATATCAAAATGGAATCTCCAACTAACCCTTTCTCAGCTGGAGACTGATACAAGTTGGTTTCAATCATGGGTGTTTAAACAACTTATTACAATACACAACTTTTTTTAAGTTCAAATAGTTGAATTCTAAAGAACAGATTATTGATTGGGTTCATCTCACTGACACTCATTCTTCTTTGTTTTAATCTGAAACCCTTTTTGAGCAGGAGATGAAATGACTAGGGTGTTTTGGAAATCAATCAAGGATAAGGTAAGCGATAATCTTTTTGTGCAGTTGGGCATTTTGCAAATTCTGACTCCTAGTATACAACTTGATGTTGTTGATTATCTAAGTCTTTATTTTTTTTTGTTGATATATGCTGCAGCTTATTTTCCCATTTTTGGAGTTGGACATAAAGTACTTTGACCTTGGCCTCCCTTATCGTGACTCTACTGAAGATAGAGTTACAGTTGAAAGTGCCGAAGCAACTCTTAAGTAAGCAGAATTGCCTTTTCTTTCCCTGTTTGTAGAGGAGTGCCAATTACCAGCGATTGCTTCTATATTTATTAATGGAATCTAACATATTGTCAGTTATTCTGTGAAATTTCTTTTAATCCTCCATATTCTATACGTGTGATGTTTGATTTGAATAGTGGGTTAACCCCTTTTTTAAGTAAGAGTGGGTTACCCTTTTGTAAGTGAGAACAATACAAGCACAAGACATTTTAATTGCATTTTGATTTTCTCTAAATTGCAGGTTATAAGACTAAATTTTGTCTCAGTTCTAACAACTTTGTATTGATTGAATAGGCTTGCATTTTCTACTGATCTCAAATTAAATGTCTTTATTGCAGGTATAATGTGGCTATCAAATGTGCAACAATAACTCCAGGTGTGCATCTCTGAACTGATTAGAACAATTCAATTGAACCATTTTGTTAAAATCACTTGTATATTATCCTAGCTTCATAAAATATATATATATATATTTTTTTATTTTAAAAGTGGATTCACCCACTAAATCACAACTACTTTTCTCTATGCTGACAGATGAAACTCGAGTTAAGGAATTCAACCTAAAATCCATGTGGAAGAGTCCAAATGGGACAATCAGGAATATTTTGAATGGTCAGGCAAAAAAAAAGCTTACTTTGATTAGTTGATGGTTTTTAAAGGTGTTTCTAGCCCATTAATTTTTATGAACATATTATTATGCTTGTTGCAGGGACGGTTTTCAGAGAACCAATTCTCTGCAAAAACATTCCTCGGCTTGTCCCAGGTAATGCAGATTTCTCATTCATTTATCACATTCCTCTTTCAGAATAACTATATGAAAAATTGGTCATGTTGTACGTTCCGGTGGGCCATAGACATCTCTAGAGTGGATATTTAAAATGTTGGACACTTGTTTTCAGTTAGAAAGCCTTTCCAAAATGTAAAATTAATAAGGTTGCCGCTGAAATGTGTTTACTAAATGATCTAGCGTGATGGAAAATGTAAGGAGAGACATGATGGTGTATGGAGTTGCTGAAAATATGGTGGTAAGTAGGATTGAGTGGAAAAGTAGAACTCATGAAGCCGACCCCATATGGATGGGATGAGGCTTCATTGATGACGATTAATGAAAAATGCAAATAAAAGGCTTTGCCACTTAAATGTGTTTACTAAATAATGTAGTATGATAGAAAGTGTAAGGAGAGACATGATGGTGTATGGATTTGCTGAAAATATGGTGGCAAGTACGATTCAGTGGAGAAGTAGAACTCACGAAGCTGATCCCATATAGATGGCGGATAAGGCTTCAGTGAAGATGATGGAGGAAAATGTAAATAAATTATTGAAAGGCACTGTAACCTATTGTCATAGTTAAATATTCTAATTTCAAAATAGTTCAGAAAGTCAAAAGTCCTTCAGAAAATTGTTACAAGTTGAGTATTGTACCATTTAATTATTTCCATCCTTTATTTAACTGGTGCTTTTTTCAGGATGGAACAAGCCCATATGCATTGGAAGGCATGCCTTTGGTGATCAATACCGAGCAACTGATACAGTTATAAAGGGCCCTGGCAAGCTTAAATTGGTATTTGGTAAGAAATATTTTGCATTCTTTAGAATTTCAAATATGCTGCATGGAATCAAGAATTGTCACAACTTTCTAGTAGTCAGTCATTTTCCCTGTAGCTGTTGTCGCTGATATCTCATTTTTCACCTACAAAACCAGAAGGAAAAGAAGAACAGAAAGAGTTGGAAGTGTACAATTTCACAGGTGCTGGAGGAGTAGCATTGTCTATGTATAACACTGATGAGGTTTGTGCTTTGTACTCTGCAACCTTTTTGTTCAAAACTTGATTTCAGTTTGAAGCTGCATTAGCTTGTTTCAACCTGCTGAATTCCTTTGCTGTTTACCTGGTTGGTTATACAGTCCATCTATTCTTTTGCCGAGGCTTCAATGAACACAGCTTTTGAGAAGAAATGGCCACTTTACCTTAGCACAAAAAATACGATTCTCAAGAAATATGACGGAAGGTATGCAACTTCTTGATTCTCCTGTCCCTATTCTAGCTTATAACCTTCATGATACCTTGTTCTTCTATGTTGTTTAAAATCATGTTTGCATTGTGATTGGTATGGTGTTTGGTTGGAACATCTGCAACGTGATCTTCTCCGTTTCCAATGCAGGTTCAAAGACATATTCCAAGAGGTTTATGAAACTAAATGGAAGTCGAAGTTTGAGGCTGCTGGGATTTGGTGAGATTTTTTTTTTCATGTTCAACATTTATTCATTTTTATATATGAGTCTCTATTGATCTGATCATTGAATTTATAGGTATGAACACCGACTCATCGATGATATGGTAGCTTATGCACTTAAGAGTGATGGTGGTTATGTTTGGGCATGCAAGAACTATGATGGGGATGTACAAAGTGATTTCTTAGCTCAAGGTTTGTTCCCATCTCCATCACCTTTTCACTGATTGGTCAGTTCTATAAACTCTCAGTTAGTGTTTAGTCATAAAGGAGGGAATTGACTGCTATAGTGCCAATATATGTTCATTGCTTTTCGAGGGTAAAGTCAAGGCATTTCCTGCTATATAATTATCCTTTTTTGTCATTTTAGGTTTTGGATCACTTGGATTGATGACGTCAGTTCTGGTATGCGCTCTTACACTTTTGTATGTATGCATGTGGGAGGCTGGGTAGGTCTGGATGGTCTTAGGTCTTGGTGTTCCTGTCTTATGCTTGCACATGAATATACCTTAAAAAGACTAATTACAGTAATTTATGAAGAATCTGCAAGTTGCTGGCAAATCGGTAGTGGTCTGTAACTAATTGGATTTAATGGAGAAATACATGTGGAAGTTCAGATTAGATCCTTATTAGCTAAAGTCATCTATCCAAGGGTGTCTATGGATCTGCCCTGTGGTTGCAGCTGAGAGATCTTTTGATCCATCTCCCATGTAAAGAAACTAGAAAATACCCTTAGAATTCAGTGGAAGGTTCATTGTATGAAGTTGCTTTGTAGTGGTTGCTGCATGCTGATAAATTTTTCAATCCTTATCCATGTAAAAGATCCTAAAGTATATCCTTAAAATAAGGTTCACATTTAGCTGTATGAACTATGAACTTGCTCTGTCTGGTAAAAGTTTTCCAGCTTTGAGTCTCAGACTAAAGAAGAGGAAGTGGAGTTATCACGCCTTTTTATTCTTCCCTGACTCTGGCTTTCACCCGACCAGCTGGTACCTCACCATTAGGGTCCTTAAACAACTACAGCTGGTGTTAATTTAGAGCAAGTTCAGCAATTTCCTACCGGTTTCAGTGAAAGCAGAGGGATCAGATACTCTTAGTGAGAGAAACAGAATCATGGTTAGCTGCATCATGTAAGTGTGCTGCAGCTGGTTGGGTGGAAGGATCCCATAGTTCCAAAATTCATTTCGGTTCAGCTGAATTCGCTGAATAATTTCGGTTCCGTCCACTGACCGAACCGAACAACCCCCCTTAAAATTTTCGTTCCAAAATTTGGACCATTTCGGTTGAAATCTGAAAATTCGGTCATAAATTTCAGATTTCGGATGAAATTGCCCAAATCTAGGGTTTGGCCAAATCCTTTTTTTTTTTTAAATGCAAATAGAGAGAGGTACTGGTTGTAGGGAAAAGGGATGAGAGAGAGAGAGAGAGAGGATGGTGCTGCCACCGCTGCCATCCACGTCCCTAGCCGCCAATTACGTCACAGTCCCCTGCCGCTGTTGCCATCATCATCCCCTGCCTTCTCTTCTCCTCTTCCTCTCCTTCCCCTTCTTCTCCTCCTCCTCCTCCTCCTCATCCTCTTCCAGCTTCTCAGGCAAGTTTTGTTCGTTAGAGAAATGGGGCTAGGGCAAAAGTAAGAAAAAGGGGCTGGAGTGAGAGCTGAGATTTTATACGAGACCATAATGGGCCAGGGAACTTTATAAAGGGACTGGGCCAAATTTTTTTATAAAGGGGTGGGGCTGTGACTTTTATTAAAGGGACGGGTAAATTTAATTTTGAATGAAATAACTATGAGTGAAAAAAAGTAAACTTTTTAGAAAATATGAAATACGGCCCTACTAAAGTTTTTGCCTTATATATTTAAATTTTCATTATATATATTTATATTTTTCGAAAATGTTTCACCGAAATTATGATTTGAACAAAATATTTTGGTTTGGCGGCCAAACCGAATCGGCGTCTGAAACAAATTTCCCAACTATGAAGGATCCACCTGAGCGTAGGTGTTGGAAAATAGGAGGTATTCTTTTAAGCTTAAACACATCTTTATAATTACAAATGACACAAAGCAACTTAAATGATACAAGTGCCCACTTAAAGGTTGACACAACTGCACCACTTACAAGACTTTCTAACCATACACAGCAACATTCTTACTTAGTTTTCTTATTTCTATATCACTAAAAAACGGCACTTACACTTTCACACTACCAGGCGCTCACTTATCATTTACATGCACACAATGCACTTTCTACACAACACTCACTTACCACACGCGTACAACAAATGAGCCAAGCACCTGTATTTATAGTGCTTTAGGAACAATGTTGGTGGTAAGGGTGGTAAATATGTGATGATGAGGGTCGTTGCCCCATCCTCCTCCTTTCATCAAGTCGGTGGGTGAGAGTCAGTTTTGCAAGGTTGGTTTAGATGGTCAGCGACAGGATTTTTGAGAGAGAGAGAGAGAGAGGAGTTTAGTAAGGGGACAAGGGCAGTGTTATCTGACATTTCTCCCTCTCAATGCTGGTCTTCTCGCCCGTCTGCTTTGTTGCGTTTCTTGATTCGAAATTGGACAATACTGCCATTGTCCCCTTGTCAACCCCAACCGTCCCCCGTCTCTCTCTCACACACACACATGCTTAAGCCAACTTTTTTAATCGACATAGTAATTGAAAGAGAGGAACTATGTGGCCCACTTCTCAACCTCGTGTGACTACCGCCTACCTATCTCCATGCCTATATATATGGGGCCTTGTGCCATTTGCCGGATGGAAGTGAGAAGTATGTATGATGCAGGACAGACCTGTGGTCCCATGGATCGACCCGCCTTTGGGCCCAGCCCACCTATCCCTAAACTATTTAAAGTTTATTTATGAATTATAAGTTGTATTTAGTTTGATATTTTGATCCTGGCCATTGAAGTATTGGATGGTCCAAATTTGCTGTAGGGTTAAGTTTTCTCTTATTTAAACATTGTAAAGCCTCTTGGCTTAGGCAGACTTAAGTGTCATACTCTGATATCTCCCTTGGAAAGGGTATGGTGTGAGGCCATCGGGTGTGAAGCCCCTCCACTTTAGGCGTGAGGTCCGAACGTGTCCCCCCCATCTTTCGTCTTCATCCCTTCCCACCCCGCATCTAGTACCCTGCTCTACATCAATTTAGTGAGTGGGTGTGGTAGAGAAGTGCCTCGAGTATGTGTATAGTGAGTGTCATGAGTGTGGAATGTAGAGCATGACCTGTTTGTATCTAAGAAGTGTGTCCTGTGTAGTGAATGAGGCGAAGGTGTCTTGAGTGCTCTGTAAGTTAGTGTAATTGGCGTGGCTAGAAAGTGTAGTTATGTCGACCTTTAAGTGGGCTTTTGTTGTATTATTTGTATTAAGTTAAGTTGTTTGTATTATTTGTAATTATAAGTTGTGTTTAAGCTTTGGTCAACACTTCCAATATTTTTTCTATAGTAGGCACCTTCAACCACTCACTAGTAATTCTAGGGTTCGACCCTAAGAGGAGAATTCTGAAATATTATTGTGGTGATTTTCAATATACGCGGGTCTTTAAATTGGCCCCTTGAGAACCCAAGAAGATAGTTTCCTTGTAGTACATAGATTTCTTTTACTTAAAACAAAACATTCATCGAATTTAGACTCTGCCTAATGGGTAGAATGGGCTTTGGGATAAGGTGGAGGAGGTGGATTATGGAATGTGTTTCGCTGGCCCATTTCTCTATCTTGGTAAATGGTGCTCCGAAAGGTTTCTTCCTTACTTCGAGAGGCCTCTGTCAAGGGGATCCCCTCACCATTTCTGTTTGTCATTATCGGTGAAGCTTTCAGTCGTATGTTAGATGCGGCGGCCAGTGAGAATCTTATTAAGGGATTTAAGCCAAGCCATTTGACTCCTATAGTCACTCATCTTCAATTTGCCAATGATATGATTCTCTTTTGTGATGTGGAGGAGGATGAAGTACAGAACGTGAAAGCCATTTTGTTATGCTTTGAAGTGGTTTCGGGTCTTACAATTAACTTCTTTAAAAGTGAAGTGATTGGTGTTAAGTGTGCCTGAAGAGCACCTTAGCGACTTTGTGGGGATCCTGGGATGTAAGGTCGGAATGCTACCAACATCTTATGTTGGTCTGCCCCGTTGTATTACTCCCTCAAAATCATGGTGGTCTCCGGTGGTGGAATAGTTAGAGAAGAGACTGGCTTCTTGGAAGGCGAATTATCTCTCTGTTGGAGGGAGGATTACTCTCATTAAATCGGTTCTATCTAGTTTGCTTATCTACTTATCTCTGTTTAAGTGCCCGAGGGAGATTGTTAGACGGATAAAGAAATTGCAACGGGACTTCTTGTGGCAAGGGTCTGAGACTAAGAAAAAACTCCACTTGGTGAGGTGGTCTTTGGTTTGCAAACCCAAAGCTCAAGGTGGCTTGGGCATTAGACCAATTAAAACGATGAATCAAGCACTCATGGCTAAGCGGTTATGATGCCTTGGAGATGGGTTTACTGGTCTTTGGAATGAGGTTATTAGTTCCAAACACAATGTCTCCAGAGGGGGTTGGGAGGTGCATGGTGGTTCTGGTAGGAGTTATGGGATTTGGACAGGGATTTTGTCCTTCTTGGACCCCTTCACTCAATCCATTCGCTACCATATCGGTAAGGGTGATAGAATCCAGTTTTGGTTGGATACTTGGATTGGGGACTCTCCGCTTCAATTTCCTAATTTGTTTCACTGTGCCAAAAATGGGAAAGCTCTAGTTAGTGATTATGTAGAGCATTATGAAGAAATTATTAGGTAGGGACCTACTTTTAGAAGAAATCACTTGGTGGTAAAGAAACGCAGTTCTGCTCGTTGACCCCTATTGGCGAGGTTTCGGGGTTCGGGGATTTTTCCCGGTTTCATCTCTTTGAATTCGACAAATCCAGCCTTGGTTCTTGATATGTGCCTGGTGGCTCCTGAATCAATCTACCAATTCTTTTCATTGGTGTCCACCATCGTGGACTCTGTGACCATCTCAACATAAACACCATGTTCTTTGGTCACTTTATCTTGCTGGCTACTCTCACTCTTTTTCTTTCTGCATTGAGAACTAAAGTGTCCAAGCTTCCTGCATTTAAAGCAAACACCATTCTTAGGCCCTTTCCGTTTTTGATTGCCTTTGAATTTCCTTTTATTTTTCATATTGACGGTTAACGCACCGTTATTATTCTTAGTTTTAGCAATCATGGTAGAGTTTGTAGGTGTTACACCGCAGGCGGCTTGCCTTTGTCCTTCAGCAAGCAGTCTAGCTTCAACCTCATCGAGGGTTACACCCTTTTGGAGGCTAAGGGCCTGAGGCACATTCTCCCACGAAGGTGGAAGACTCATCAGCAGGTACATGATTTGAAAATCTTCGTCCATTTCCTTTCCCAAGGCAGCGAGGTTACTATATCGGACCGCCATTTGATCAATGTGATCCCTTATAAATGATCCTTCTGGCATCTTATAGTTAACACATGCGCTGAATGCCTCCATCAAGTGAGATTTGGAGGTTTCATCATATTTGTCCATAGCATAGTCATCGATTTCTTTAGCAGTGCTAGTACTCAAACTGCTTTACCAAATCGCTGGATATGAATCCGATCAGAAGATGCCTCGCTGACTTGTTATCAAATACCCATTGTTCATACACATCATGATCTTCCTTAGGGGCATCATCAGTGGGTTTGGAGATCGGATCGGATTCAATCACATATGTTAATCCGTCAAAGTGCAGCAATGTGTCCATCCGACGCTTCCACACAGCTAAGTTCTTGCCGTTAAAAATATCAGCCTTAGCAAGATCATGCAATGTCTGATTTGGAAGACATATTTGCTAAATTAAAAAAGAGGTTCAGATACCACTGATCGTTAAAGGAGAAAAATCACCCTTTTTTATGAAATGAACTGCTGGATCGTAGGAAATTGTGTGGCCCGCATGCCACGGGTCCCACGTCAGATCAAGCAGGGCAGATGGCAACAGAGAATACAATTCCACTTAAGGTAAGACTTAATTTGGTCCCACTAATAAGACTCCCAATAGGATTAGTGGATGTGGGTTTCTTGGCGAAGAAGTTTCTAGTAAGTGTGACTCTTTGGGACTTGTCTATATAAGATAAGGGAGCCCTAGGGTTGGTATTATTCCATCCCATAGGAAAAACAAGAGGCAAAGAAATCTGTGGAGCTTTCCAATTGCCGAAACGCACATAGATCTTCGGCCGCGTGTCGGAGTCTCCGCATCCGAATCCATCAATTGGTATCAGAGCTTGGTACCGTTCGTTTCGATGGTTTGGATCGCAAAGTTACTGATTAGATCGGTCTAGATCTTAAGTTTTCGTTGAAAACCCAACCTTTTTTTTTTTTTTTTTTCCCCTCAGCAAACCGAAGTTGGGAAGAAGAAGACGAAGTTGTGTTGTCTCGAGTTCCGCCCGTCATCAAGAAAAGTGAAGACAACCACATGCATGATACCATTCTTTTGGTGGAAATGAGGACCACCAAAGCACTTGGTTCTTTGCACTCATGCCTCGGGTTCTGGCTACAAGCGCACACTTCTTTGTGTTGTCTTGTCAATCATGCCAAACACATACTACTTCGTCTCCTGTTCTCGATTTTGGCGCATCTCTTCTCTGAAGTTGTCTTGGTATAGTGGGCCGATGCAAGCATCGGTGCAGGTGATGCAAGCGCAACAAGGCTCGATGCACGTCAACGTCGTAGAGACCGTACGGCTGACGCAAGGAGGGCGATTTTTAACCAACAAAACTTCGCACTGCGATATTTTGAGCATCTGGACTCCGATCAACGAACGGTTTTGTTCTACGGAATCCTTGCAAGCAGATCTACGCAGTAGCTGATGGATTCGTTTGCGGAGACTTCGACACGCGGCCGAAGATCTATGTGCGTTCCGACGATTGGGAAGCTCTGCAGATCTCTTTGCCTCTTGTTTTTCCTATGGGATGGAATAAAACCAACCCTAGGGCTTCCTTATCTTATATAGACAAGTCCTAAAGAGTCACACTTACTAGAGACTTCTTCGCCAAGAAACCCACGTCCACTAATCCTATTGGGAGTCTTATTAGTGGGATCAGATTAAGTCTTATCTTAAGTGGGATTGTATTCTTTGTTGGCATCTGCCTTGCTTGATCTGACGTGGGACCCGTGGCATGCGGGTCACACAATTTCCTACAAACACCCACTTGGCACGAATGCCATGTACATCAAATATATCTTAGTCCTATACGCATCACGTGCCTTGCAAAAACCTCTGCATGCAAAGCCTTGGTGAGAGCATTAGCCATCAATTCCTCTGAAGGCATATAAAATATTTCTGTATCATTCTTTTTAGCCTTCTCTCTGATGAAGTGATACTTTATCTCAACATTTTTTGATCGGCTGTTGAACTTTTGCTCTTTCACCATGGATATTGCAGATGTGCTATCTACATTCATTGGGACAGTTTCTTTTTCTCCAATTATTTCCAAATCAGTTAGGAAATATTTTAACCAAAGAGCCTCCTGGACTGTTGTACTGCAGGCTATATACTCTGCTTCGGCTGTTGACATAGCCGTAGAGGTCTGTTTCTTGCTACCCCAAGAAACTGCACATCCTCCGAGGGTAAACACATAGCCGGTTGTTGACTTTCTCTGGTCTAAATCACCGGCCCAATCTGCATCTGAGTAGCCGCGCAATTCCAGGACTTCACCTTGATAACACAGGCGAAGATTCACTATTCCTTTGATGTACCGCAGAATCCTCTTAACCGTATACCAATGCCGTAATCCTGGGTTACTTTGGAATCTGCTTACGAGACCCACGCCGAATGCAAGGTTTGGTCTCGTACGCAGCATCGCATGCATGATGCTGCCCACAATTTGAGCATAAAGTTTCATTTTCATCACTTTCTTATCCTGCTCGTTTGTGGGTCCCTGATCGCTGGACAATTTTATGCTCTTGTAGATGGGAGTGTTCATTGGTTTACACATAGCCATATCAAACCGTTTCAACACAATTTCCAAATAGGATCCCTGTGATTAAGTCAATAGCCTATTCGGACGATCACGGGTTATTTCAATGCCAAGGACATACTCTGCCTCACCCATGTCTTTCATCTCGAATCTTGACTTTAACCATTGTTTGATTTCATTTACGGCTTCCAATTGATCACTAGCGATCAAATTGTCATCCACATATAATGAAAAATATAAGTAACTACTCCCACTGCGTTTAATATAGAAACATGTGTTTGCGTTATTGGGGACAAATCCTATTTCACCTATGGCCTGGTGAAATTTTCTATACCATTGTCTCGAGGCTTGTTTTAATCCATACAATGCCCTATTAAGTTTGTACACTTTGTCCTCGTGACCTTGCTCCACAAACCCCTTGGGTGGTTTCATATAAATCTCTTCTTCTAATTCGCCGTTCAAGAAAGCGGTTTTCACATCCATCTGGTGCAATTCAAGGTCACGACATGCTACCAATGCCGCTAAGGTTCATATGGATTGGAATTTTACAACTGGAGAAAACGTCTCCTCGTAATCTATTCCTTCCACTTGAGTGAATCCCTTAGCTACTAGCCGTGCTTTATATTTGTTTAAGGATCCATCCAACTTTAGTTTCTTTGTAAGAACCCATTTACATCCAATGGCTTTTCGATCTTTTGGAAGATCAACCAATTGCCATACTTGGTTCTTTTCCATTGATTCTATCTCCTCTCTCATAGCCTCTAACCAATACTGCGCATCTTGCGCTTTGATCGCTTTAGAGTAGGAATCTGGATCCAAATCTTGCACGGTTTCCTCACTCTACAGATGGGTCATTCTCTGTTGCCTCTTTCTATGATTCTTTCAGCAGGGAGGACTCTAATGCTTCTCTTATTTCTTCGCTGTGGAAGATCAAGGCTCCTCCTAGGGCCTTGGCCTTTGCTTGGATAGCTTTACAAGGAGGCACCTTAACAATGGATAAACTTAGACGTCGGAATGTGGTTATTGTCAATGCCCGTCCCATGTGCTTGAAGGATGCAAAATCAGTGGACCATCTTTTTTCTGAATTGTAGGGTGGCCCAAGGCCTTTGGAATTCTGTTTACAGGTGGTTTGATACCCGTTTCTCTCATCTTTTTGTGGTTTGGAAGTTGGGGGTGGGTCCTAGTAGGGGTCGCATCTTATGGAGGACTTCTTTCGTGGCTATCATTTGGGTAATATGGCAAGAAAGGAACAATAGATGTTTTAATGATAATTCATTAGCTGAGGGTCTTCTCAGTGATAAGGTGAAATTCCTTAATGCTTCTTGGGGCTCCCCTCTACCTTCTTTCAAGGGGATCTCTGTTGTAGTTATTTTGAGAAATTGGAAAGAAGTGGCTTTCTCTTCTCCGGCCTCTCCTCCTAGCGTTCAAAGATGGACTCCAACTCCCCTATAGGGTTTCAAGTTAAATTTCGATGGTAGTAGTCCGGGTTTGGCTGGGTTGGGTGGTATCATCTGCAATTCTTCGGGTTCCCCTGTTCTTTCTCTCTTAGGGCCTGCTGGGGTATGCACCGCCAATGCGGCAGAATTATTGGCAATCAGAATTGGCCTTAGAGAAGCTCTCCATCTGAAGCTTCCTAACCTTATTGTGGAGGGGGACTCATTTTGTGCAATCCAATGAGCCAATGCTTCGGCCAAAGGCCCTTGGAAGTTGGTTGTTGTGGTGGATGAGATCCTAGATCTTGCTAGAAGCCTCCGAGTTACTTTTTCCCACGTTCTTCGTAGTGTGCTAATTCTGAAGCGGACCGTCTTTCCAGGGTGGGTGCCTCTCTTCCTAATCTTTCCTTTATCATGTTTCCCTTGTAGTTTGGCTGGTTTGTTTTGGGCTGGGGCTTGGGTCCTTTTTTTTTTTTCTGGAGCTTGGCTGCTTGCCTTTTTGTTACGGTATGGTATACCTCTCCTATACTGTGTAGTTTTCTTGTATTAATAGTCACCGTTTCATAAAAATTTAGACTCTGCTTAAATAAGAAACTAAATAAAAGAAGATAGTTGATAATCCTAATAAAGATATTAAAGGACATGATTTATTGCTCAACTTGGAGCTTGGGACTCCTGCTGTACTAGTTGGGCCTGTTAAGCCAGCTGTTGGCAATTGGACAGGGCCCATTGGATCTGGGATTGGCTTATGGATCATAAGGCTGGATCTGGCCCATTAAGTGGCAACCCCCTTTTTGGTCTGCATCAAAGTGGATGATCAATTTCTGAGAAAAATAGTACTTAATTGTCCCTGCTATGAAGTTAGGTAAACCATACAAGGGAAAATTGATACTCCTGTAGATCTCTCCACCTTCACCTCTATTTATCAATGTCTCTTTCCTAGGAGGCATTTGGTCTGAATAAGCCTTCATATATCTGGAATTGGATTCAAGATATATGAGGGATAAGAGATCTTCACCTTGACCTTCAAAACCTAGCAGGCATTTGGTCTGAATAATCAAATGAATTTGCTGTGTTGACTGTTTTGTATCAAAGATAATGGCTGTTTTGAGTTGTATGGAATACACGAGTTGCTTGTGCAAAGACAAAATGAGTTTGAATGCTTCATGGTGCCTTTATTGTTTCTCAAACTTCTGGCTGTGGGGATGGTCTTGTTGGATGCAATTGAGACTCATTGCCCTGAGGGGTACTCTTGACTGGGTGTATATTGATGTCTTTACAGGGAGTAAAATAAGTGAACTCCTGCATGTATGTATTAGATGGCAGAGTACAAATTTCTAATTTAATGGTAATTTGCACCTGGTTGCAGGTATGCCCTGATGGAAAAACCATTGAAGCTGAAGCGGCACATGGCACAGTTACACGCCATTACCGTGTTCACCAGAAAGGAGGGGAAACCAGTACAAATAGCATTGCTTCAATCTTTGCTTGGTCACGGGGACTTGCACACAGGTATAGGATTTAGCTTAATTTTTTCCATTCAATGGATTTATTTGCATTATTGGTTTCTCAAGAACAAGTTCCTTTAGCTTCATTTTTATTATATTATATGTATTCTTTAGAGCTATTTTTTGGGTGGGTGTGGAGTGGAGTTGGTTTGGAATGGACTCATTTCCTCATCCATTCTTAGAGAGAATGTCAAGAGTGGCAAACATGCTGCTGGCTCTTTTGGAAGAGGGTTAAGGGAGTTCTTGACAGAACACGGATCTCTGTATAATTTTAGCAGTAAAGACAATGGCAGAATGAAACCCAATAGCTTTCTTTTTCAAAAAATGTTGATGTCTCAATTTTGTTTTAAAGCCACATGGATTTTACTATGCTTTCTGTGGAGAGCTTTCATTACTTTTCCTTTAGAAGCTTTATGTAATTAATGAATAATTTGTGTTCATCTTGACAGGGCCAAGTTAGATAACAATGCCAGACTGCTGGATTTCACTCAGAAACTGGAAGCAGCATGCATCGGAACCGTGGAGTCTGGGAAGATGACCAAAGATCTTGCACTTATCATCCATGGATCCAAGTACTATTTTAAGGCTATTTCAATCATTGCTGCTACAGTTATGTTACTACTTTGATCATGAAAACTGAATAAGAGATTTGCTTTCTTCCTTGTGCAGACTCGCCCGAGAGCATTATCTGAATACTGAGGAGTTCATTGATGCAGTGGCAGGGGAACTGAAAGCAAGCCTATCTTGCTGATCATAGGTGTGGGCCCTACATCAATACAGGTTTACCCTGAAATAATTATTTCTTTTCAGTTTTCACAATATGTTAGTGCTCTTTTACCATTCCAAAAAAAAATAAATAAAAATGTTATTGCTTTTTTCCTGCCTGTATAAGTTTCTTGCACCGCCATTTTATTATACTCTCTGATTGTCCAATATCTGTAAGCCTATTTCTTCTCTCTTTTGATGGTGGTGTGTTTCTTTAGTGCGCGCTTTGGATTATATATAATATTTTGAAAATCGTTTTTATTTCCTTGTGCATGTATTTCTTTTCATTTCCTTATGGCCTCCTGATGCAGTTACTGTGTCTATTGCAGGTTCAAACATGGGGGCACTTAAAAAAAGAGAGTATTTGGTCATCTGGGTTCTCATTTTTCCGGTGGAGTTCGGGAAAGAAATAAGAGAGGCATCTCAAATACCCAGCTGTTATGTTGGACTTGAGAGTTTTAATTTAAAGCCTATTTTGTTTAATTATATCCAACAGTTTCTTGGAATTATATGTTTTTCATTGTTCATTTTTCTGATTTCTCTTCATTTATGGGTCCCATGCTCAGCTGGTAAGGGGACATTAAAAGTCCTCCACTGGGACACTGTATTGTGTACTGAGGGTTGAGCCATGGATGGAATGCAGAGATTTTGACATTAGTGCCCTATATTATTACAAAGTAGGGTGTATTAGGATAAAAAGAAATGTACTTTTATGTCTGGGTCCTTTTTGTTTGACTGGCTCGTGTGATTTGGGGTGCAAAAATGCTCTATGATTTGGGAAGTTGTTTTAGGTTCTATTCTTAAATAGGCTCAGGTCCGGAACCAATTTAGGTTATGATTGATAAGTGTTTGATTTTGCCATCTTGGATCTCCATCTCCATATAAGTTCTGAGCTGGGGGTCCCGATATACGAGTGCACTGTAGTTAAAATTCGATTTTTCATGGACATTTTTATGTTTATTCTTGGATGTAGGTGATTTGACTTACTGAGTTACTGTTATAAGTTGAATGTTGTAAGTTTGAAAAAAAAAAAGAAAAAAGGAAGTTAGAATCAATTTTTCAACTGACTTCGGTCCTCTAGTTGGACTCAGTTTCAAAACTCTGGATCTTGGCCCTTCTATGGGAATCAGGTCTGTAGCCATCAAAACAGGCTTCCAGTGGCAACTTAGAAATGGGTCTAGTAGGAACTTAGAAATGGGTCTGTTGCGACCCCTTTATGTGATCGATCTTCAATGTGGGTTGACTAAGAGGGTAAAGCATTTTCCTGTGGGATTCTCTTGCCCATGTTCTTAGTTTGAGTGAAAGGACTCGACTGATTATCTATGTAGTCTTTACTACTACGGAGAGCCCAAAAAGAAGAGACCCCCAAAAAACGAAAAGTGCATAGCATAGGAGACATGAAATGATGCGCATTGAAGTAAAGTGAGGTAAAGTCTTCATTAACAGGACAGTATTATTAGACAATGGGTCATATGAAAAATATACAAGTTAAAAATTTCCTCTATTCTCAAAAGAAAAGCCAAAACGCAACATCTTTCGACAAAAGAAAACAAGAAAAAAAAAACCCTCTTTTCACACGGAAAATCAAAAAGATTTTCAAGCCACTAAAAACAAAAGACCATTATAACCTGTGATATTTTAGTTTCTCTTGATTTGATTTAATGCTACACCTCACTTTTACTTCAATTTACCATACTTGCAGACACTTCAGAGTTGTGGCTAACAGCTGTTCATCCAACCCAAATGGTGAATTGGTGATTATCTTCCATCTACCAATCTTCAAGTGGCACCAAAATGCACTAAAGGTTAATCGATTTCAACTTTGAATTTGCAATAATATAATGTTGAGACGTAGCCAAATGCATTAGCATTGAAGCAGTGAGCATCATGTCTATTGAAGCAGCATGCAGCTTATTGGAACTACCAAATGCATCCGCATACACCCAACATCTGTTTATAATATATCCCATTGATGGTTAATTGACTTCAAACATGATGATCCACTTTAGCATCAGTGTTTCCAGTTGGATGATAGAAAAATACCCACCCACAGTTGATCCTCCTTATATATGAAATAAGAAAAACATTCTACAACTCATTTGCAACTAGAAATTTCTAAGCTTTCTTCTTTCTTTCAAAATGTACAAGAGAAAAGCCACAACATCCCATAAAAATTAAAGGGTGTTTCGTCCAGTCGATTGAAATTGAAATGCTAAAAGAGAAAACCTAAAACCCTTACAACGCTGAAAAACACAGCAGGCCATTCCCTTGTTAAAAGCTAGGAATCAAGCTCTGCAAGTATACCAGCCCCCTCGATCCAAGAAAAACATCTCCTTACCGGTTATGATGCAGTTCTTCATGAAAAATTCACAACGGGCAGGAAAGGAAAGTGAAAACACCACAAAAAAGGGGGTCACCAATATTAGACATGCACACCATTACCATTGGAGTATATGGTGCCATTTAGTGACCCATTAGCGGGCTTAACCCCGTTCCCATTCGGGTAGGTCTTTGGCATATATGTTAATGTACTACCATTGCTTGTATAGCCTTTCGTAGATGGCATGGCATCATGGTTTGAAGTCTGCATAATTTGCATTACATTTCCCAACTGACCGCATGCAGCTGCTATCAACCCTGTTAGACCAACACACAAATTTGTTATGTAAATGTAAATCAACAACAGCAAGTTAGTGAAAATGCAAAACCAATGGGAGCCTCATAGCTAAAAGGTGGAGTATAATCAATCATATTCTAACATTTGTGGGTAAACACTAAAATGTGAGTTTACCATCTACACTGCATAACAATTGCACAAAAATAATCATGAATGAAAGCATTCATGTACAAATCTAGAGAAAAGTAGAGATGCTAGAATTATGTGTTGACAGATTCAGGTTCTATGGATGAACCAAGAAACCAGGATCTTTATACCCTAAAATAAATCACTTTACCCAACCCAATTACTAAATCACATATAAAAGAGATCTTTTAATTGGATGGAGGCTTATCTGCTTCAGGACAGCACTGAAAATGGCAATAACCCTGCCCCAACCCCACAAACCAAAACCAAGAAAGGGGACAGGTTTTGGGACTGACGTATTCAAGGAATGCAGGTTTTACATAATCACCCATGTCGTTCCTCCTCATATTAATAGGGACAGAAGCTCCCCCACCTGCCCACATATTTGGGAAATCCAAACATATTCTTATGACCATTCTGCATCCTTGTAAACATGTAAATGACAGTCCATGGTTTGATTAGACTAAGTTGGTCACAGCTGCCTTTTTCTTTGCCATAGCAAAAAAGAGGTAATTAGAGTTCAGTCATTGTCCTAATGCATTACATAATTTTGCTAAAACATTATCAAATTAGAGAACATTGGCTTAAAAAAAGGAAAAGGAGGAGAAAAAACCATAAAGCATGTGCTTTTAAGCTCTGAATCAAAGTGCAGGGATCAGATAGAAATATGTCGGGGGGAGACAAATTTTTGGTGAATATCCCATGGGATAAAATAATACCTAAAAAGAGTGCAGAAGGCTTCCCAGGCCTTGACTTGAATTCGGGATGAAACTGAACGCCAACAAAGTAAGGATGATCTGGCAGTTCAACAATCTGTGGACCAAGATAATAACATAAGTAAAGAGACAGAAGCATCCTAGAGTAGAAATCATCGCACTGGTAATAAAATGCAAGGCATAAATTTTTAACTGCATGGATGCATTACCTCCATGCGCCTGCCTGTCTCATCCTTGCCAACAAAAGAAAGGCCAGCAGCCTCAAGTTCGGGGATCATATCAGGATTGACCTACATAGATGATAATTAATTAATTCTCTAAAGCTATAAGAAAATGGAATTAACACGGAAAAGAAGACATTAAAAAAAAAAAAAAAAAAAAAAAAAAAAAAAAAAAAAAAACTGTAGGCCCACTTTAACAAATTATGTTTAACCGTAAGGACTGAAAATGGTCATTACCACACATCTAAGCATATGCAAAACCTGGGGCCCTAATCAAGAACACCCCCCACAATGAACATGCCATAGCCCATATCAAAACCCCCACAACGAACATGCCATAGCCCATATCAAGCCTGTCCAATCAGACACAGCACAGATATAAATTGACTGCAGACATTGGTCATTTTGGTTTAATCATACAATCTTGGCATACACAGAAAGCTTATTCTTGGACTAGCTCATGTTCAGTGTTCTACACATGATGAACGAAATGACAGAGTTTTCATGCTAGTTATGTTCATGAGGGGCCTGCTGCTGAATAGACTGGATTTCACACATGCCACAAATGTTCCTATAGAGTCAAAGACCACTCTATCAGTCTTTGCACAAGTAACCCTAGCAAGGCCCAAATCTGAATGAAGGTAACGCATCAGAAACTAGCAATGAAAATTATAAACCATGTGTAAATGACACGAACCTCATATCTATGTCGATGTCTCTCATCTACATAATTCGCATTGCCATATCTAAAAAAGAAAGAAAAATAAAAACAGTTAGATGAGGGTTACATTGGTACTTTGTAATATGAGGATTTGGCTCTAGATAGATCTGAATGGGGAAACAGAATGCATGTAGCTGACCCCAACACAGTTGGAACAAGGCTTTGATGACGATAATATTGTTACTTCGTAATATCAAATTGCGCTAGTTGCAACTTTTTCCTCATAAATTTACAAAGTGCCACTTCATTGATGCTTGCCAGGAATAAAGAATAAACAAATTAGCTTTTTTTCTTATCATGACTCTGGATTGTTACTGTTTCGCTACGAAAGATATATGCAAGATATTTTAAAAAATTCAGTTGATAAAGGGGATATCCTGAGTCCTCACAACTTCGCAGATTTGCAATCAGCAACTTGAAAATATGTCCTCCTTGTTCCAAGGCGCATCGTACCTCCCATATGAGTTTTTGATCCCTGCATATACTACTCAGGTTACACACCAGAAATGTGGAAGGTGCAGCCTCAAACAAGGTTGCTGTTAAAACTCAAAACCATACCTCGGGCATAAAAATAACACAAGGGTTTTTGGTTTCTGGATCAAACTCTGTACTGTCAGCATCATTGAGACCAAGAACAGAGCGTGCAATCTCAATGACAGCAATTTGCATCCCTAAACAAATGCCGAGAAATGGTACTTTGTTTTCACGAGCATATTTTGCCGCAAGAATTTTCCCCTGCACCCCTCGGTCACCAAAACCCCCAGGAACTAGCACACCATCAGCACCCTGTAATGGAAATTATTGAGATGAGTAGGAGAGAAAATACAAATGATGAAAAGATGAAAGAAAATAGTTATGATTCCAATAAGGAAGTTGAAAGAACAAAGTAGAAATTTAATAATCCAAACAACAGGCTTACTTTCAAAAGCTTCCATGCAGCCTTGTAAACATCAGGCGCCTGCAAAAAATAAAAAATAAAAAAATTGACGACTTGTCACAACTCGTGAGGCAAGCTAAACAGAAATTGATAGTCTACAATTATTATAAGTTAACCTCTTTTGCAGTTTTATCTTCAAGGTCAGTAGCTGGAACCCATTCTACCACAAGTTTTTTGTGGCAAACAATTGATGCATGTAAAAGGGCCTGCACAAAAAAAGTTAGCGAGAGATGTAAATAAGAACTAAAATCACAATACAATAGTAATTATTATAAGAAAATCTATGGTTGCTAAAATTGCAGTTTACTTATATGCATACATCATATTCATCTAAAGGAATTTATGTTGAATTGTTGATGGAAGTTGTGGTATAGAGTTTTTTCAGAAATGGTCTTAAAAACCAATCCCAAGAAGGGAAGAGGAGATTTAAAAAAAATTTAAAAGAAAAGGAACAATAAGGCTCTCTGTGTGTGTTAGTGTTGGTTGGGTGGGGTTGGGGAAGAAAACCTACTACATTAGTAGAAGTGCATGCGTGGGAAGTGGTTTATTTTATTCCAAGTGAACTAGTGAACTAAATAGGAGCTTAAATCATGAAGTGATATTTGTTATAAGAATAAAATGTCAGTTCACTAGCATTACTCTTTAGATGCAAATGCATAAACTAAATTCTTTAAAATATATTTTCTATGGATGGAAGTTGCTGTAAAGAACTTGTTCAGTTGTTCCAGACAATGATCTCAAAAGGAAAACTACACTTCAAGAAAAAGATACACTGACTCATGGATGGAGGGAGAGAGAGAGAGAGAGAGAGAGAGAGAGAGAGAGAGAGAGAGAGAGAGAGAGAGAGAGAATGAAGATTTTCACTAGGTTTCCTGAAATGAAAATCTCTAGATCCAAACTAGTAATTCGTGATTGGGGGAGAGTTGTAAAAGATAGGAGCTAAAACACAATCTTCAACAAGGGCACATGGCTTCAGAGTCAGAACCATAGGAGGGTGGGCGGGTGCATCACCATACTCATGAGAAGGCTTAATTTGTAGTGAATGTGTCTTGAAAAACCATATGAGAGATAGGTGGGACATATCTAGCCTCACTTTTCAAGTTGTAAACATTTCACCAGTGAATATTATTACAACTGAATTACACAAAAGAAACGCTGATTATTACTTTAGCAACTAGACTGAAATAGAACACTAACTTGTAAAAGACTCCTAAGAATACATGAATAGAAAATAGAAAGCTTCCAGACATATCCAAGTTGCTTGGACATGTGCCATTAATTAGCCCAGGAGGCTAATTAACTTCAAGTGGGAGCCATGGACTGATTGTGTTGGCCATCCAGCCTTCTCTTGTAGACAATTATGTTGAAGGCAACATCAGGAGGAACAATATTTGAGCATAGGGCAGTGCTCCCTGTCATGATGTATGACACATGTGCTAACCACTTTGACTGGCTGAAAGAAATGGAGAAAGAATAAAAGGTTGTAACTGCTTCAGTTAAGCATATAAATGCTCAACTACAAGCACAAAGAACTACGTCAGAAAGTCAGGTGAATGGACCCCTGACATGGGAAACTTACATATCAACAATCCATGGACAAACTACGCACAAAATTATTTGGAATAAGGTTCCATGAATAACTACTGCATAAAGATATTTGGAAATGCACTAACCTTCAGCACAGAGAGATAAGAATCTGAAAGTCCCGTATATTTTCCGACCATGGCAATTTTGACCTGCAAAGCAGGTCACATGTCAGCTGAATGATTAAAAATCACAACACAATGAACGTAATGTCTCAGAAGTAAGAAATAGGAAAACATTTGACTTACAGGCTCTTGCAACATGTCACACAGTGTAGCCCTTTTAGTCCATTCCTCCAATTCAAGCTTTTTAGCAACACTGTCATACGGTGAGAACAAAAATGTTCAATAAGAGGGGTAGTACTATAACAAAGGTATTGGTTGGCAAAGATCTCTGATATAGCTTATTCCTAAGCAAAAGAAAGTGAAACAAAATGAAGGATGAGTTGTTCATCAAACAGACCCTAGAAGGTTCGGCTCTCTTCCAGACCCTAGAAGGTTCAACTCTCTTAAAATTGCTTCATGCGCCTTCTGATCCTATAGAAAGAGAGGTCATGCGTTTGAAGTAAGAAGATTATGTTGAACATAAACTTTGGAGTATTTTTTTGACGAAAAAAGAAAAATCTGTAGAACAGTTCCTTTCCAATTATTTTATACAAATTCTGCAAAATATCACTTACTCTTAATAACAATGGAATGTGCCAAATGTTTGAAACGTCATAAAGAGTGATAATATTTGCTGCCTGTAAAACATGTTTTGTGCATGTTAGCAATCCTATAAAAAGGAAAAAGAAAATTTTAAGGAACACATGTAGAGTGACATCTGTATTCTAGCTAATGTACCGGGACATGACAAAACTGGGACAGCTTCTCTTTCACATTTTCTTCCAGTGGCTGTCCAATACATTCAATTCAAATAAATATCAAACTAGAACACAATCACACAAAACAAACACATGAGAGAGAGAGAGAGAGAGAGAGAGAGAGAGAGAGAGAGAGACCTTAGCACTGCGACAAGCTAAGATGTTTGGCGTCAAACCCAGTCCTCTAAGTCCCCGTACGCTATGTTGAGTTGGCTTAGTTTTCTGAATGTGGAATACAATCAAACCCAACTAAGTCGTTTATAAATGAAAATATTTCAAATTAATGAGCCAATTTTTAAACTTCCCATCACTACAAATATCCACAAACATGCCAGCTATGTTATACATACAGCCAATAACTACCTGCTCGCCAACGACATTCAAAACGGGCACAAGACTGACATGAACAAGGCAGAAGTTTCCAGGACCTGCAAGAAAAATAGGTGCACAATTTAATTTTTTTTGAATGATTACACAATTAATTATTTCAAAAATTTAAATAGGTACACAATTAATTATTTAAGAAACCTAACAGCCGAGTGTAACTCAGAGCAATCTGTGCTCAATAAAATTCCCATACCTACACGATAGGAAAATTGTCCCAAAGCTTCAATGAATGGCATGGATTCAATGTCCCCTGCAACAGAAGCATCACTTTCTCATACCATAAAAAACTAAAAGCTTCATAATCCGTGGAGTTTGCAAACCACAAAACCTGGAAATCACTTTTACCTATGGTCCCACCCAATTCTATGACGCAAACATCAGCTGGACCTTCCATTCCATCCACAGGTATCATCGCAACACGCTCAATCCACTCTTGAATGGCATCTGTAATGTGAGGCACAACCTGAAAGGGAACAAAGCGTTCAGGATTTTGCTATAGGAGAGGAGAAATGCTAAAATAACCCAAGGAAATGCTTAAGATAAAAACCTGGACAGTCTTCCCCAGGTAATCACCTCGTCTCTCCTTGTCAATAACAGACTAAATCACCAATAACAAAACCAGGTGAGGAAATGATTGACTTTAGATGTTAGAATTTTGGAAAAGAAGGAAGACATAAACCAAGAGCACGGTGTTTTCTCTGTTAGCAAATACTTGAAAATTTTAAATAAGAAATTCAGGGGGCCACAGTCATATTATGTTCATACTGTGAGTTACAATTATCCATACCTGGTAAATCTTCCCAGTGGTGATATTGTTGTCACGAGTCAATTTCACATCTAAAAATCGTTCATAGTTTCCAAGATCCAAATCAACCTTCAAAAACACAAACAAAGACCATCAGTTGTAACTGACAAACATTCCAATACCCATTTCACAGTGGTTCAACAAAGCAGGCAGATACCCACACCAAAAAAAAAAAAAAAAAAAAACCTTCTTCCGGATCCAGAAGACCATAGAAACTAGGTGGTCTAACAGCCTAGACACATTCAACTAGTAAGATACTTGGTTTTAAAGTGATAAAACTAGTGTCTAATATACCAAACAACATAAATCGCTCATACTCTTAAGTAATTCAAGAACGGAATGGCATAAGGGGAAAAAGGGACCATCTTGGGTTCTACCCAAAGGAAAGTACCTGACATGTATCTATGAATCTACCATTTCAACGTCAAAGAAGAAAAATAACCAAAAATTCGCATGATGATACCAAGAAAGTGAGACTTCCATGGTCCAAAATCCTCAGCAAGTATTCCATTTCAGAATCTTGTAGCAACCAAGAATACTAAAACCTCAAACGACACATTAAGAGCTGAAAAAAAAAAAAAAAAAAACCCGAAAAGAAGAGGGGATTATAAACATCATTATAGAAGAGTCTTACCTCACCACCATCATCTAGAACAAACACCTCCCCATGCTCAAAGGGAGACATGGTACCAGCATCTGTGTTCAGATATGGATCTGCGCATGCACATAAGAAGCAGAGAAATTTCAATCCTCAGCTCCAAACAAAGCTTGGGGGCATCATAAAACACATAAAATGTCATGCTAAAAATTGCAACCAAGTAAACATTCCAATTTTTTCACACCACACTAGTAGGAAACAAATAGCACTGCCCAATGAAAAACACACACACACAAATTAGACACAAAGACCAATGCATTCCAAGACTATGGAAATCAAACAACCAAAACCCAAATGAAAACATATATAAAAAGGGGTGAAAAAAAAAAAAAGAAACACTAGCAATTCAAAATCTGCAAACACTATTCTCTTCTATCAAGACAGTGCTATTTCATGTAATAATAAGCCCCCTTTTAGTTCAAATGGAGGATTTCAACATTCCAACTCCAGCAAAAAGAAATCTTCCAAATCCCACTTCATCCAAATCACCAATTAAAAAAAAAAAAAAAAAAATCAGTAATGCACCCTTGCATGCATATTATCTATCAAAGTTTACCCCAAAACCTTTCTCCATGCAGGGTTCCAAGACGCTACTTGACCCAAATTAACACCCATTACATTTCAAAAAAAGCTTCTTTTTGTCACTTTTGTGTTTGTTATTCCAAAAAGAACCTAAACATTGAAAACCCACATCCTACATCACAATGTAGTTCCAGTTCTCAACCCCACGACAACTTACAAGATTGGATACGCATACATCCATCCAAACGCGCCCAGAAAACAAAAACCCAAAATCCAAATGAACAAAGAGAAGTCCCCCAGAAATTCAAAAAAAAAGAAAGAGAAGATTTTGAAATTTGAACACGAAGAGAAGAAGCAGACCGATCTTGATAGAAGTAACCCGAAGACCGCTGGCTTTGAGAACGACGCCGATGCTGCTCGCCGTCACCCCTTTTCCGAGTCCGCTCACAACACCACCCGTCACAAGAACATACTTCATCTTCTCGATCCGAAAAAGATTAAAAAAAAAAAAACCCAAGATGTGGTAGACCCTAGAAAGAAGCAGAGGAATGGAAATTGAGAGAAATAAAAATCCAATCTTTTCAAATCTCTTGAAGAGATTGAGAGATTTTTTCCAAAATGGAGAGACCTTAATCGATTCTAGATAGTGTAGATATCTTCTCTTCTTCGATTTAAGAAGAGAAGAAGAAATGAGAACGATTAGTCTGTTATCTGTTTCTCCTGCTCTTTCCTTCTTCTTCTTCTCTGGTTTTTGTTGGATAGAAGAAGAGGAGGGAGTAAAAAGATGGGGAGAGGGTTTGGGGGTTTAAATACCAAGCCATCCCCTCCCAAAGGGCATTTCTTGTCTTCTTTTGGGAAGTTTATATATTTTTGGATTTAGGGTTTTTCCTCTTTCTTCTAAATCAGGTCACTTGGTGCCTGATTTGAAAAAAATGTGGGTAATTTTTATCAAGATTTGGGACCCTTTAAATTTGGGTATATATGGGAGTGGGTGATTTCATTGTTAAGGATTTGAAATGCTTAATGCAATATCTTTATTAGTAATATGCCGTAAGTATATCGGCAAAAATGTATGTGCAAGAATCACCAAAGTTGTAGTTGAACTAGTTAAGAACATCAACCAACTAAAGATATTTTGTACGAGCATTTTATGATTAATCAAGTCTCTTGTACTTGAATTTACTAATATGCTAAGCCACTCTAAAAAGGGGAAAATCTGCAGTTAAATCGTATTTAAGGCATATTTGTGCAAGCCCGTTTTTGCCGGAATGGAACCCTATTTCTCTTTTCCGTCAAATATATCTATTCGATGCAATGCAAGTTCCAAGAAAACTGCCGCTATATCCTCTTTTGTACAAAAATAGGAGTCCGACCTTTCCCTATAAAAAAAAATGGGTTCCTATATAAAAGGAATGTGACTTTCCTCTTCCACGGCTATACACAAGCATACCGTAAAAAGGCATTTGTTTCTTACCAACATAAGGAGAGCGTTTGTTTTGAGGAATTTATGAGGGGGAATGCATCATCCTTATGGGAATTATTGTTTATGAAATATATAGGATTTATTGTTTGGCTACTTTTTAGCTGTCTTTTACTTTCAAATTCTCAAAGTTTTGATAGTCCAACTGCTAGCCTTTACTTAAGTAATCAAGAAATATACAGGTGCAAGAAGATCAAATTTAGAGAATTTCAAAGAAGTTACTAGATTTTTTTTTTCATTTCTACAGAGTAAATAAGATTTCAAGTAATTTATAGACAACAATTGACATTGTTGCTAAACATTCTAAACGCAATTTATCCAAACAAATAGTCCCTTAGAAAGTCAATCTTTATAAGAATGAAGAGATCATTAAAAAAAAAATTCATCTGTTGGTATCCAGTCATGAATAACACATTAGATTATTGGCATTATACATCATAAACATAAATTATAAAATTATATTATAATATATGTGGGTTATGAATTGGGCCAGTAGCCGGGCCTTAAACTATAGATTATAATGGGCCCAAAATACAGGGAACACTGTTCAGGCCCGGACCTATCACCTGACCCATTTACATCATAAAAGTGCCTATTGCATTGCAAGAATAGAGGCCCCTGGAATTCATTCAATTTAATGGCCAAAAGTTCTCTAGAAGTCAATAGGTTAGGTTAGGTTGGGTTTGAGTCCGCCAGTCACAATGACTCTTTTGACCTATATGACCCAATTTCCAAATTCCAATCTCCAAGTGGGGACCACAAATATAATATAACTGATGATGTCAGGCCCCAAATAAATCCTGTGTAAGAGGAAGACTGCATGCAAACACCCCATCTCTAAAGTATTTACAAACAACTAGTGGAGCCCATTTCACGTGCACCGAATACACAATTTTACTAAAAAAATCTTAAAAAAAATAAAGTTATTAAAAAATTCAGTAGAAACTTCAATACATTTAAAAAATAAAATTTCAACAGAAAATGAGTGATTGTAAATTGCAAGGCCCATGCAATGTCCAAATGCAGCTGATACTACTTTTTTCCTATATATTTGAAAACAATAAAACAATGATATAGTGAGAAAAATGAGATCTCAAAAGACAATTGGTATGGAATTTATATAACTTTTTGAGGGTATAAATCACATATTTCTAGATATTTTATCGTGAATGTGTACAAATAAATTTAAATTTACTTTATTTAATCTGTCAGGTCGATTTATCAGTTTCCTAGTAGACTTGACCTGCTAAAGTTGGAGTCCAGTCGAAAGCATAATCAAATTGATAACCTACAGTTTTATAAAAAATAAAAATAAAAATAAAAACTAAGAACCAGATGAGCTTACTGTTCTAACCAATTACCATGAACATTATATGTTCACTATAAAATCAGATTCTATTAAGGAGAAAAAATTAATTATATCTTACCAAAGGACATCAGAATAACAAAATTGAGATGGTGTTTTTAATCTTAACTTACAAAGAAGAATAACATTTCACACCGATCATCAAAAATAATGAAGTAATCCGGCTTGTCCTCAAGCGATATGGATCAACAATGGTGAAACTATGATATAAACTCTGACGGGTAAGATTTGAAGAGCACTTGTTGATCAATATTAGTATTTAACATGTGCTTTATTTTATTTTATAAGAAGGACCACTATCAGGTAAAAAGAGGCAATACATCTCCAAAAGTCAGCATCTTCTTTTGCTTGATGCAAAGTGCTATATTTTATACCTTTTAAGAAAAAGATAATACAAAGTAATCATAGAAATTCAGTTAAATGGAAGTTCAAAAATAGATATATCCATAGGGAAAAAATACCAAAAAATAAAAAACTACAAATACAAATCTACCAAAAGAATTGAACATTCCTCTTAAGAAATACATAAGAATGTAATCTAGGTATTCTAGATCAACTTTTATTCTCTGTTCTGTATAAAGGATGGAGTCCTCTGATGTTCTTAACTCTCAGATTTTAAATTTCAAATACAAATACCACTCAAGTATCTTTTAGTTCTACCAAAAAATAAAAATAAAAATAAAAAATAAATAGAAACTATTTACATAATTAGCATTGTTTCAGGTAAAAAAAAAAAAAGAAGAGAGAATGTTAATTCTCTCCTATGTAGTCAATTTGGTATTTGAATTATAACAAAACCACCAATTGGCCACCAGCAACAATAACAAAAGTAGCAAGCTACCTATTACCTTTTGTCACGACTTTTAAACTAATTTTTAAGCTGATTGCGGAATATTTAAAGTGCCAACAAAATTGTAAGTATTGAACTCCAAAAGGTAGTAAGTAAAACACACTTGATTCCTTTTCTTTTGATCCATTATAAAATACACTATTCATTTTCTTTTCTATTTTCATCCCGTCTTAGTTCAAGGTTTATTATTGAAAAAGTACATGGCATTTAAGATTTCAGAGTTAAAACGCAGTATGTACACCATGAACCACATAATAGAGTAAATAGTGCATAGTTAAATTTTTTTATTTTTTCCACCTTGGCTTAGTTTATTAACCGGGGTGGACAAAATAGTGCCAAAAAAGACTAAAAGAACTTTATGAATGATAAAATCTGAAATATTTTTCCCTTGTAATGATTCTTTAATAGCACTGTATCTCATATTTAATTTTACAAAAAAAAAAAAAACTAAATAAAAACTTGGAAATTAGTGAACAAAATGGTTCAACGAGAACCACAAATGAATGCTTATTGGTTTTATCCCACTTTCGAGGGGTTTGGAGGGTGACGATTGAAGAGGCCTTGGTTTAAAGCGTAAGACTTTAACTAACATAAACTAAAACAGGAAAAATAAATAAAATAAAATGTTAGATTCTTATACAAATATGTATTGTGCTTTTTGGCCTATTAAATATTTGCACCTGTACTGTTTAAAAAAAAGCCCTTCCCCTTCGACTCCATGGAGAAGGAAAATAGATTCAGATAGATAATGGAAAGCTTTTCAATGCCTCATAGCATCGTCCTTTTAGTTATTGTGTACTTTGCTTTTTCTCAATTAGGACGCTTTCTGTTTGAGTTTTCCATTTTCCTATCTCACATAACAAAACAATATAAATTTTACATTTTAAATGCTATGCACAAATTCATATTCCAAACATAGAGTGAGAACTAAATACAAAGTTCTACCATAAGGAAACATGAAACACGCACAATTTGGAAGCCTACAATTAAGATTCAAGAAATAAAACAAACATATAATTCAAATTATCAGAGCACAAAGGCTATCAATGGGCCTAACTTTGGCCCAAACAAGAATGAGAAAGAAAAAACAAACTCTTCATCATCATTTTCTTAACTCTGGTTATACCCATTTTTCTTAAAATGAAGATTTTATTGCAACATTAAAAAAATTGAAGAAGAAGACACAATCAAACAATAATAATTTCAATAGATAGTGCTCATTTACATGTATGAAAACTCCATTCATTTCAAAAGAAGCTAAGAGTCAATGCAGAATCTGTTAAAATGCCATGTTCTTCCGTACACAATTACTCACAGAGGAAAAACCTCATACCCACAAAATTCCTTGTATTGAAAATCTTACATTATCTGAATAAGAAGAATGTTAAAAGAAAATTGAAAAAAGAAGAGGGAGAAAAACAACATTTGAAATATTGAAAATCTTGTAGTATCTGAATAAGAAGAAAGTTAAAAGAAAATTGAAAAAAGAAGATGGAAAAATAACAACATTTGAGATATTGATTTGAGATAGATTCCAATATTATCCACATTCTCCTTTTCTTTTCTTCACTACCTTAAAAAAAATAAAGAAATAAAAAAAAATTACTCGATATATTGGAATGTATTAGAATGAAATTTTATGTTCAAAATGTCAGCATCTATTCAATAGAAGAGATTAAAAAAATTATTAGGATCGTGTGTGCCAAGTTTGGTCTAGATCTAAGTTCATTTGAGTATAGTTGGGGGGTAGTTAGCAATTTTCCAAAGAATTTAGGGGGCTTTTTCGTAATTTTAGATTTTTGAGATTATGGTACCGTTGGGTAGATATTTTTAATTCATACACTTTAGTCTTCTAGATCATCTTAATATGGATCCTCAAAACCCCTCTAAATCCAAGCCTGACCTAAAGTCTATTTTAGAGAAATTGGGGAATTCCCATTATGTCCGCATCTTTATCCATCTGATTCACTCTCTCTTATCTCTTTCTTTCTTTTTCTTTTATCTCATTCTATTTCCTCTCTTACTACTTTTTACTCTCTTTTTATTGGGCAGGTGTGCAGTGAAACCGTGATACATCTTACTCTCTTTTAAAATAGGGTATAGATATAAGATATAATAATATAATATTAAGTGGGGCCCACATCTTGCATTTTATTGGACAGGTGTGTAGTGAAAATGTACTTCACTTTACTCTCTTTTATATAAGGATACAGAGACATTCGATATTCACTCTCTCTTATCTATTTTCTTTCTATTTCCTTTATCTCATTCTATTTCCTCTCTTTCTGCATCTTACTCTCTTTTTATTGGGCAGGTGTGCAGTGAAACCGTGCTACATCTTACTCTCTTTGAAAATAAGGTATAGATATAAAATATAATAATATAATACTAAGTGGGACCCACACCTTGCATTTTATTGGACAGGTGTAGTGAAAATGTACTTCACTTTACTCTCTTTTATATAAGGATACAGAGACATCCGATATTCACTCTCTCTTATCTATTTTCTTTCTCTTTCCTTTATCTCATTCTATTTCCTCTCTTACTGCATCTTACTCTCTTTTTATTGGGCAGGTGTGTAGTAAAACCGCATTACATCTACTGTATTTTATAATAGGGCATAGATATATAATATAATAATATAATACTAAGTGGGGCCCACATCTTGCATTTTATTAAACAGGTGTGTAGTAAAAATGTACTACACTTTACTCTTATTTATATAAGGGTATAGATATATATATTTAATATAATAAGGGTGGGCCCCACAACTTGACTACATCTTTCTTTCTTTTATAAGGGTATATAGACTTATGATATATAATAAAGGTGGGCCCCTCAACTTGCATTTTATTGGACATATGTGGAGTAAAAAAAGTACAACATCTTTCTCTCTTTTATAAGGATAGATAGACAATAGCTTCAACTTTTGCGGCGGCTTAAACAATATCAATCAACCACCTTAATTTACTGGCTTGCCCCCTAATTGAATAGAGTTATCACAATATTTATAACTTAGTTTACATTGTCGTAATTTATATTGAAGGTTACATATAATTAGAGATTTGCTGTAGTTAAAGTTAAAGGTATTCTCATCTCTTTTTTTAGTTGTTTTTAGTGAAAATGTAGGAAGTGGTCAAATGACATTTTCAAGAGTTGCAGGCTCTAGCATGTAAAAAAGAAAAAAAATATAGAGATAGTCATATGAATATTAGAAATTAGATGGTTATATATAAATCTTTCCATTAAAACCTTAAAAAGTTAATTTTGTGAGTGGACAAATAACCCATTGACCAAAAAATAATAAACAATAAAAGAGGCCATGTTTCACCGAAATCTCCCCCCCCCCTCTCTCTCTCTCTCTCTCTCTCTCGTGAATTAACTTTGTGCATGAGAACCCACAGGTCTCTCTCTCTCTCCCTCTCTCTCTTTCTGAACTTTGCACATGAGAGCCCACAAGTTTTCAAATATGACCACCTGAAGATCCTAGCAAGAGCAGAGTTGAGATCCTTTTGTACCTCACATTTAATTTTTGGATTTTCTTTTACAGGATGAGATTTTCAAGGTGGATCTATCTTCCCATGTGACTCAACAGTTAATCTGTCCAACACCAATGTATGGGTCTTATAGTTTTTATTTGGGTGATTGGGATCTTCTACTTGTTTATATGTTTCATTCCTCTTCTCTATTGCAATATAGTTTGTGTTTTTTTTTTTTTTTTTTTTTTTTTGTGATTACATAAAAAATAAATAAAGAGTTGATGCCCAGTCGCAAAACTAGGAAATTTTTCTTGGGGGGTTCCATGTAAGAAAAAATGATTTTTTGGGAGGAGAGGGTGCCTGGGTAAAAAAATTATAAATTTCCCCATAACACATTGGAGTTTATGTGATATTTTTAATATAATGTGATGAAATTGTCTATCAAAATAAAAAATAATTAGTGGATGATAATAATCAACTTAGATCTGATGGCTAGAAAAAACAAACAAAGTTATCTTTCTTATATGCTTTATCCATGACCATTTCTTATATTTTGCAACAAGGCCGGGATAATGATTTTGGATTTTATAAAGAGAAATTAAAAAAAAACATAAGACTTTTAACTCATTTTTAAAAAAGTATATAAAGATTTGAATATTTCAAAAAATTATAAATGTCTTTCACAATTTTTCAATCAAGTCCTCTCTATAAAAATATTTTAAGAAATGACAAATGATACCCTTCCCTTGTGATAGGTTATTGTCTTTTATTAACTTTTTTTATCCCAAAACCAGCTATTTTTATTTGCTGAAGTAGGCTCCACTAGATCATTTGAGTTGGACTTCATTAGTATTCTTAAATGACTTATTAAAAAATAAATTTAAAGAAGGGAGGCGGTCCTGTAAGGACTGTCCTTACGGTCTGCACCATTCGGAACACCCTCTAGGGCCCACCTTATGACCCATCCAAAGTGACCACTCATTCATAACCCCTTTATAAACACAAACTCCCATAAAATCGTGTGGATTCGGATGAACTAGACCGTTGGATTGAGAGTCAATTTTTCTTCTTTGATATAAAGCTGTTAAACTTGTGAGTCATGGATAAAGGGGTTAGAGGTAGTAAAATGACTTCAAATTTGATATGTAAGTTGACCCCACTTAGATCTTTCATTTCCCCTCTATCCCATGACCAGTGGGGTCTCACGGTAGGCCCCAATAGGCGGTCCTCACTGTAAACCATAAGGACGGTCCTTACAGGACCGCCTCCCATTAAAGAATAATATAAATGTATTTTTGTCATTTCTCAAACAGTTGTCATGGTCGGTACTTGACAGAAAAAAAAAATATGAAAAACTTTTATCTTCTTTTGTAATAAACAAATTTTTATGAACTTCATTGAAAAATGAGGTAAAAGTTTCATTCCTAGTTGAAATCTTCCCTTTTATAGATAAACGCCACTAATAGATTAAGGCCACGTTTATGTCGGAAAAGTTATTTTCTTTTTTTCGCATCCTTTAATCTGAAATATTTTTTTATATACTTATGAAAATTTATACTACTTTTGATGTTTCTAATCGCAAAAAGCTGTGCCAAAAACAAAAAATGCTTTTCCCAAAAAAGATGTCCCCACCTACTTCTCTTTATCCGTGTATTTCCATGAAAAAGCAATTACGCAAACATATTCCAATGAAACTGCCCTGGGAATTCTTTGGGACCATACTAGACCATGCAAAACAGACAAGAATCTCCTCCACATGCAAATGCTATATTGGCCTCTCTCTAATCACGGCTATGTGAAACATTTTGGTTTCACACACATAGCATGTGGAATACAGATTGTAGAGAAAATGACAAAGTTAGAAATCCAGAATCATGTAACTTACCTAGGAAATTGAACTTTTGTATTCCAAATGAGACACACTTTTCCTGGCAAATTAGAACTTTTGTATTCCAAATGAACTACTTTTCCTGGCAAATATGATTTTAAGTTTGCTTCATAATGACCAAAATGTCTTTTATTGCCTTCTCCTCTGTTTCTCTTGAATTGAAGGATTCAAAATTTCACACTGTCTTTGTTCTTTTCCTGATTGTCCAATCTATCATTCCAAAACCATAAAAAGGAGAGTGGGGAATAACCCATCCCTAATCAACAGCCAGATGAACAGTTGCAATAATGTGGAGCATATGCTCAGGTATCCCTTGATTATTGATCTGATGGGCCCATTGAGAGATGCTGGATAGTGGATACCCATATGGCTTCTGCTTGTAAAATTCGAAATATTAAGATGTTCACAAATCAACCGATATAATTGTTATTCATAAAAAACAGTGAGTAAAGTCTACAATTAGTTGGCCCACAGTTTGCTTCTGGAAGTTGAGGATTTGAAACTGCACTGCCACATTGTGGCCATAGGGAATTTACCCGGTCCCCCTGAGCCTGTAGAGATTAGTTCAACCTAAAGGGCAGGGACACCCTCCGTTATAAAGAAAATTAGTCTAGAGTACAAAAGAGAGAAAAGTAACATGATGATTAATATAACACTGTTGATCAGAGATCAGAAATATAGAGATTATGCTGATCTACCACTGCATCAATGGTAAGGCACTTACCTTGTTATGGGGTAGATTAGGGTTTAACCATTGGCAATATAAGAAGAATTTTGTCATTGTGTGGTAAATGGCATGCCAAGAAAAAAAGAAGAAGAAGAAAAAGGAATTCCTACGATTAGACAAACATGCGAAGATTAGATGGATGAATGATTATTGGCCATCTCTCATGTAGGTGTGGCTAAGTGAGGCACAATACATTATTGGATCAATGGTAAGTCACCTAACCTATATCATATCAGGATCAAGAATAAGATTTTTGCCACTAGGTAGCAAGTAAAAGGAAAAGGAAATAGAAAAAGAAATAGTCACTGTAATGATTATGGATGATTTCAGTTGAACCACACACAAGGATATTCTCTAATGTTCGTTTGGATAATTTTCCAAAAAGAGGGGCTCATCATAGAATAACCTTTTTTTTTTTTTTCCCACAGAAATCCCATTGGGTTTGAAGGAAAGTAGATGCTATTAGTATTTTCAGGTTAGCATTTTGTCTTCTACTTGCACACTTTCGGAAAGCAAACTAGAAAGCTCTTTGCACTTTGACTGCCACATTGAATGTTATTCCAAAGAGTGCAAAGAGATTGTTAGGGACCAATGCATTTGAATAATTGTTTTTTAACATTTAGGGATAATATCAGTAGGTGATAAATTAAGATAGCCTTATTTAAAATAATTTGGACAATGTCTAATGCAAACGAATAACAATGTCGGCTAGGAAAAGAGTTTTATAAAGGATGATGCATATCAAGGAAAAGTGATAGATATGAAAAAATACAATCTATCAAAGGATTTGATCGTAGTAGTTTTTCTTTTCTTTTTTTTTTTTTTGGAGAGGGTGTCCGGCCTATTCAAGAGCCGACTATTCCCCAGGCACATGCAGTCCCTGCCTCGCCCATACACCGAGTAAGTTGGGCTTTTGCCTAGACAAGTAGCCCCATGGAGAAATAGAACTCATATAGTTGATCCCAACACATTTTTAGGACAAGGCTTTAGCAATGATGGTGTGCTCTGTTGTATTTGTACCATTTTGAATGTCCTTAATGGTGGGTCATGGGGCCCATCATAGCTTGATCATTTGAGTTGATCCGATCAAAGTGCTATAGGCATTTTTGAAGGACTGATTGGATCTAATAAACCTCGTTAAGGTTGAACAAATCACTGCGATGGGCCCACTGTGATAGGTGGGCTTCATGCTCAAAGGGGTTTTTTGAACATTTCAATATAAGGTCATGTGTTTAATTTCCAACACAATTATCAATTTATTAGGTCTTTTGAAATTTACAACTAAACAATAGGGTAAGAAAAATTATCTTTAGATAACCGACTATCGCGGGAGTGAACCAAAGCACAACTAGGTGAGAACGGGACTCCCAACCATTGGGCTATTCGTTTATTCTCGAACAAGTAGAGTAATAAAAAAAGCTATAGTATAAAGTAATAACTTAATCGTGGGATTACAGAGATTAATGATGCCCCTAATATTAGTCATTTGGCCCATGTCAAACGAAATGTGGGGGACGGCTAAACCCATTCCATGTGGCGCCCATCTCACTCATTCTATCGTTAATCTAAACCCCTCATTCTTACCATTAAATTAACATTAACCCAAATTTGTCATTCGACTTTATAGGCCCTTGAAGTGGATCATTCAAGTGTGACACCCATCCCACCTTATCATTGGCAGTTTTCATTTTATTTTTCCACAAAGATAGGTCATAGAGATATCTTTCGAGCTTTCAAACCCACAATCCATAATTATCATGTTTTCAGGTGGATCCTCCGGCTCAACTGCTCCTTGCTTGGGGAGGGAGGGCCTAGCCAATCTTAGAAAAGTGACTAAGATAGGATCCACCAACTTGGCTATTATTGTATATAGAAAGAAGAGGGAAAATCAAGAAAAGGGGATGTCATTGATGGGGAGAAGGTGCTATGCTTTTTATCTGAATCCTATAAAGATAATGCAAATTGCACAAAGGTGAGTGTGATGGGTTACGAAAGAGAAGAGAGGGGTCTGGATAAAGGGAAGCTTTTCTCAACCGTATGCCTCATCATATTTTACCTCATGTTGAAGTAAAGGATATTATATCTTTATGTGGACTATTGACTAAAGTTGGTTAATTTAGTAGACACAGAAAAGTATTGTTTCTTTTCTTTCTCTAGTCTCTGTGCCGATATGGTGGTCCCAGTCAAACATCACCTTACTAACATAGACCCCACTGGGGTTCATTTATGAAATTGCAATTTGCACCATACTTATAGCCTACTAATAACTGGTATGATGTAGATACCCTTATTAGGGAAGAAATGTTCTCCTATGAGCAACTTTATATGCAGTCCATTTGGATGTACTTCTATCAGGCAGAGGTGAAATCAAACAAAGGGCTAGGGTTGCAAATGGGACTGTTCTGGGTTAGAACCATGCTGGAGGATCCGGACCTAGACCCGTTTCTAAACAACGGTTCCAGTTCTGGGTCCGATTTCGACTCGGGACCTGTTTCGTTGACTCCAGACCTGTATTCGGTTCTGAAACTGAGTCTAACCAGAGGACCAAGATCTTGTTCTAAAACCGGTTCTCACTTCTTTTCATTGATTTAAAAATATCTTCTTCTTCTTTTTTTAAATAAGGATACCATTCAACTTATAACAGTGCATCAAGTCTACCACCTACATGATTAAACATAAAAATGTCCAACAAAAGTTAATTTTGAGCTATAGTCCACAACATTAATGACTTGTATGCTGGGTCTTGAGTCACAAGTCGGAACCTATATGGACCTAAAACCGAACCTACTTATCCATCGGAACCTAAATTAGATTTTAGACTCAGATCCATTTTTGAATCAAAATCTAAAATAGATTTCAAACCCGATTTTTTATCGGTCGGAATCTCCGAATAATCGGATACTCATTTGCATCCCTACAAAGTGCCATCAAAAAATGCCTTTGTTGTTGCAAGAAATGGTCTCCCACTCATCACCTGCGTAAAGCAGTAAGAAATTGATAGTCTCATCTGTTAAGACTCTCTTTCTTTAACTTCTGAAGTGTTCTTTTAAAACTGACTTTACTTTGAATTTAAGGAATTCAATATAAACTAGTCAAGCAAGCACTCCACAAAAATGTAAACAACTTTTAATTTGAATTTTATTTTGAGAAATGGTGATATACAAGAGACACCCTCCTCTAATATTAAGAGGTTCAAAATAAATCCCTTCATTATCTATTGGCCGTCCAATTCATGGCTACAGATCTAATGGCCAATAACATCAGATGCAAGGGCCACCCTCCAAAGGGAAAGGAAACATTAGTCTCCATTTGATATTCTTATTAATGGCCCATCTCTTTCACACGGTAACTTCTTGTCGTGGGGGAATGGTGAGCTCCTAGACATGTCACATGATCCATCTCATTCCAACAAGTGATACAAAGGATTTGGAGCCTCCAAGCATTGGGTCTCCATGCAGACGTCCGCAAGAGAGTGTCACCATCAAGATTACTCCAATTCACCATTTGTCCAAAGCTACTGTAAAATTTTCAAAACATCCAACAACCCAATATAAGATATAAGAATATTATCATCATGAGAAAAGAAAAAACTAGAAACAGCTTCACCCCAAATGAGAACATCATCCGGGTCAGAGAGGTGGTTGGGATAGTGTAATGAGGAATTTGTAACCAACCCAAAACACAAGTGGCCTGTGGCCCCACATTGCAGAGATTTCAATTGTCTGTGTGGAGTTTGGTTGTGGGTCTGTTTTTACCTTGGACCAAAGGTGAAGTGGAGGCACAGTTATAGCACTGATTGCTTCATAAAACCTTCTCCAGAATTGATGGGTTATCTGCAAATTAGGAATGATTGCTTTAGTAGTCTAGCCATTGTCTGCCCCTATTTTGTTATTCTGACCAGTGACCCAGGGAATGGGACTGATGGTCAGGGATTTCCAACCAGCTACTATCGATGGTGAATGTTTGAACTTCACTTTCCCCAAATGAAATTGAACTGAGATGGAAATGGACTGTGAAGGAAAATGAAACAGGGGCTGGACATTGGACAGAAGAAAACAGAGAATCTTAATGCAGATGAATGTTCTCAAAACTCAAGATTCTATTAGTGTAAAATATGAGATAAATAATAAATTGTGTATGTTTATGCATGTATGTATGTATACTGTACTGTATATTGATGGTTACACGATGTAACATTGAGTAAAATAGTTTATTTGAATAATATATCAAGATCTTAATGAATATTATGAATTTCAAGAGATCTTATTATAAATTTAATCATATTGTACATATTTAAGGGCCACAACCTCGGTGATTGTCCTCGTCTTTCATTTAGCTATTGTCAAGTTTTTACATAAAAATGAGTTTGGCTTATCAAATTGATCACATGCTAAACACATAAAATATTAACTAATTATTTCTTGTTTGAAAATAGGATGGGCACGATCTAGTTTCCTGTTGACTCACTGCTTCTAAAAAGCTTTTAGAAAAACTACATCCACTAAATGATTATAAGGCTATCAAATAAGGGAAATGTTCTGTTACGTATAGACTGCAAGCTTCTCACAAGCATTCCAATTTGTGAGGCTCAATTAGATGCCTACTGATCATTGGGGTTGGGGGACATGGAAATGTCTCCATATCGATAAGGGTCAACAAAAACATAGTCCCTTCATATCGCTTTTGCCCTTCATTTAATTGATATACAGTTAAGCGGTCTTTTGACCAGAGATTTCTTAGAGATTAAATCCAACAATGGATGAATGTTTGATGAGAGTAAGATTAGACCCAATGCAGGATAATGGGGTATGATAGTGTGAAGGGCTTGCACTGAGTAATGGTGAGCGCAAGTGGGCCCCATAGAGCTGATCTACATATAAGGATGCTCGTAAGAGAACATTTCTCATCAAATAAATGGTAGACAAAGTTTTTATTTTGACTACTTATGTAACGGTTTTAGATTAGCCAACCCAATACATCTAATAACCAAAATCTTATTTTAGATTAGATAATTGATGACAATAGTTTATGCAGCTTTGATTTAAATGTGTATATCTAAAGTTCTCTTGTATAATCATAGCCAACTAGCAAAATATGCTCATGCTTAGCACGGGCAATATACTTCATAATATAAAATATAAAATATTTCTAAAAACTTATAAGATATTTAAAATATGATATTTTGTATATAATTTATATTGAGATGGAAAATTTTAGAAATAATTTAAGATATGATATTTTACTATTAGGGGTTGGTTTGATAGTGAGTTCGTCTAGTTGGATTTTGGGTTAGCTTGTGTCAACCATCCCGTTTACATTTTACTTATATGTTATTTACAAAAATCTTCAATGCAAAGCTACAGTTCCATCAAATGAGTATTTTTTTAATTTTAGAATGAATGAAAAAGTCATCTATTGGGAATTCCAACCCAACCCGTACCAATCATAGAGTTGATTTGGCATCACAAACCATAAACTCATCACGTGGTGGGTCATGCACTGAGTAGATAAATTGTCATTCAAGTCAGTTTCAAGTCCGCCTAAACATGAAAGAAGACCTTTAAAAAATATGTAGGAGTTTCTAAAAAACTAAATATTACTGAGATTATAATAATTCAAGATAAACAAATAGAATACGTATCATTTTTATTCTATATATCAAGATATATTTAAGATAATAATAAATAACAGTAAGCTTATTTATGTGATGGGTGGAAATTTTTGAGCCAAAGGTTGCCTATAGATCGGGGTATATGGATGATTCAGGATGTTGCATATCCCCATTATAAGAGCAACTAAATGGTATCATTAATGTCAATTATTATGGAATTTATGTTGTTGTAAAGAAACTATTATGGACGCTATGTTTATGAAATGATAAACTTGAGAGGGTCAAAATTAATTAAATGCGGTAAAAATCAATTGACACTTAATTGAGATTGAATTCATTCTCTTTCGTTATGCATGTGCTTATAAAATAAATTCTTTTATAATACTTAAAAATTATTAAAATTTATAGTTTTTAAATTAATAAATTATTCTATAAGAATTATATTGAATATGCCCATGCTAAGCTACACCCTAATAAAAAAGACAAATAAGTGGTAGCTCACATGAGCGAGCTCGACTCAACCTAAATCCCATACAATTCATATTCGGTGTCGATTACCTACACATTGTACCAGTCATGCATAGTTGGATCTATACCTGATTCTGTTTTATAATTTGCACTCCGTTATTGGACAGTTGTAAAAATTTTAAATTGAGTCTAAGTCCTATGGTATTTACTAATCCGCATCTTACTATTTGTTAGATATGAGTATAAAGTAGGCATTACTTATAAACTAAAGAATAAAGGGTATATTTATTGTAAATTTTAAATACTTTTTTATTTTATTTTGGTCAAAATAAAGTATAATTGTGAGGGAATTCCTCGATAAATATCATTTATTCCAATTCACACCGACTTTTGATCATTTAAATTAGGAGGTTAAAATAAAAACTAGAAATGGTTTGAAAGATTTGTCAGGAAAAAAAAATCCTCTAGTGATTTTAAAAGAAGATATTGACAATTGATTGGGATCCAAATGTTGGCCTCCATCAAGACTTTTTTAGAGTAAGATTTGTATGATTATTTATTCAAATATAATAATCTATCAGTGGAGGCCACCTTTGAAATCTATATGGTTAAAAATCATTCTCGTATTATGTTTTTCTATTAAGGAAAATCAGTCTAATCTGAATCCATTTCAAGCCATTGTTGATCATCTAATTTGTGTTTAAAAAAAAAATATGGTCAAATAGGTTTTTTAGGAGAAATTTACATTCACTTGAAACATCTATAGTTCGTTAGGATTTTGGTCAATGTACAATTGATATTCCCTTGATTTTATTAAATATCATCGATAATCTCGTTTTCCTATTTGATTCGTCACTACCTATTTTCTATTTTTTCCCACCCACTAATCAGTCCTAAATCATAGTAACTGTTGTACTCATTATCAGTTTTATGCAAAGGATCATGGGCTATTTTCCAGTAAAATAGCCTTATGATGCACTTGAAAACAATGCCTTCAAATCATAGTACCATTTTTGTTAATTAACTTCAACCACAAATAAAGATAAATAATAAGAATAATAATGTAATCATCATCTAACCTCGTTTGGAGGAAGAGATGAAAAGAAGAAGAAGAAGCAGCAGACAACACTTCCCTGGGATGTCGCCAATAACGTACAACATTTGCATTACTCCCTTTTAACTTTTAATTTCAAGATAGAAGGAAGAATCAACCAAAAAAAAAAAGACACTATCCAAAAGAAAGATATGATATAATTGGGATATGCCTCTAAAGTTGATAGTGTAATTCACATTCGACATTAGACGAGTATAAGATACAAAACATGAAATACAATTACAATAATACATCGGAGAAAAAAGTAATAAAAAGCACCCAAGTCATCAGCCAAAATGAAATATATTAAAAAATAATTCTCACAAAATTCATCACAGCCAATATTTCAACAATGAAGTGAGGCTCCCAAATTCGAAGCTTCTTAATTGGACTAACTTTCTAATTCAAGTAAGGTCAGAACTCGAGAAATAACCATGATTTCGATCCAAGCATTTTTCAAATAAAAAAATAAAAAGCATATAGAACATGAACTTCAGAGTTATGGTTGTACTTTTAGATAAATCCATGGGGTATATTAGAAGAATGGACGGGGGATATACCTGTGGAACCGAATGATAATGTTATATGGTTGTAGTTCTGGTAAAAGTGTGAGTTTGACAATCCATTGCATGATGAAGGAGGAGAAGAGATGTTGATGCCTTAAACCATAGAAACGGGACCTCATGCATGGGAGAGAAATACCACATATTGCCTATTATTTGGAAATGGATTTGGTTAGTTTTAGAGGTTCATATGTCAATTGAAGCCTTGCCAACGAGATATGGAAACAAAAAAACAATGGTTTTATGATCTTTAGTAACTGTCCATTACTTGATTGTTGTAGAAGTTAAGAGGAAAGTCAAAGTAATTTTAAATGGTCAAAATCAATTGTTTTTATGATCTTTAGAAACAATGAATTTTAGTAACTCCCATTACTTGATTGTTGTAGAAGTTAAAAGGACTGTCAAAGTAATTTTAAATGGTCAAAATCAATTGGATCCAATTGGTTGATTTCTGCAATTGAAAACAGTCCCTTATATATATATATATATATATATATATATATATATATAACACCTTAGCTTGTGCCTATCCCATCCTATGTAGAAAATGAGGCTTCTTTCTAGGGCCATGTCCAAAAAAAATTATGCTAGTGTCATATCATATCTCAAGAAGAAATTTACTGTGGATAGAGCAGCGTCTAGGGCAAGCCTGGGCCAATAGGTATTGGTTGAGTACTTCGAAATTATAAGGGCGAGGTCTTAATTATGTTCTCTAAGCACATTGGAGTTTGTAACTCGAATGAAGCAGAAGTATTGACTATATTGGAGGCTCTCTGTTTGTTTCCAAGGGATTATTCTGAGGTTCTCAATGTTGAAAGTGATTCTTCTAATGCGGTTGCTTGGGTGTCTAATAGGAAGACTTTCCCATGGAAATTTCAATTTCATTGTAATGAGATTTAAGAGCTTTCTTCTTCTCTTAATGTTGAGTTGCATCATGAGGTTAGATCAGCTAATTCAATGGCTAATTTCTTAGCCAAGAAGGGGGTTGATAGGCTGTCTTCTTAGGTTAGTATGATTTTGTAAGGGTTAGGGATGGATCTAATGCTCTTGTTTCTCTTTCCTTGCTTTTCATTGTATTTTATTGTTCTCCTTTCTCTTTCTCATTATCATTCTCAGATTTCCTTTGTATTTTGTTTTTCTCCTTTTAATAACTATTCTTGTTACTGATAAAAAGAAGAAGAAGAAGAAGAAGATTATACTTGACATACAGTGTCTGGGTAATATTTACTTGGTAAATGCTGGATTATACTTGATCGTATTTATGTTAGAAACGAGTAGAAATCAGGATCTCTAGACATTGCGTACAGATCACTGCGGAAATAACTTAATGTGATTAAATCATACCTGCGAGATCTCTCTGATTTGATCTCGGTCTTACAGCAACCCAAAAACTCTCAAGATCTTCTACTGTATTCTTATATGCTCGAACTCACACCAGGGAGTGGGGCCTCTTCTGCGAATTCTCATCTGCTCTCCAAAAACCGAGATTTCTCTCTTACTTTTCTTGTCCTTAACCTAGAGACCAATAACGCATATTTATAAACTACAATAGGGACGTTAAGAAGGAAATAATGATAGGCTCCTTATGGAAACATGAAACCCTAATTCGACCCAAATTAAAATCATAGTTCCATAAATTATAATTCAGTCCACTAAAGAATTATAATTGCACTCATGTCCTTATTCTCAAAATAATATTTCGAGCTTCTTGTTATTAAATGCTTATCAATCTCCCCACGTTAAGATTTTAAATATCCATCGATTAAATAATTACTGACTTCTATATTTAATCGATATCTTTATAATTCCTTGAGACCTTACACTTAACTTATTTAATATGTCGGACGCAAATTCCACTTGCAGGGTTTGACATAATCAATACTTAAAAGCTTCATCAAGGGGATATCATCAATCCCTATTACGGGACGTGGATTTCATCAATAAAAAAATATCCACCATACACATAGTGTAGTCTTGATTCACTGAGATTATTGACCCATTAAAGATCTCATTCCTTCATAAATCAAAATGCCAAACACTAAATGTATGTGTCTATTATTTATGTCGAGATTAAGAGTACAAGCACTCATAGTAACCATTTGGGTGTTCATCATCTTATATAGTCAGTACGAAGACAATAAACTCAAAAACACGATCATATTCAATACGCACAAAGTGTACTAGCATAATAAGTCGAAACTATATTGTTATCCGTAGTCAAGACAAGCCTACTGAAACATCATGCTACAATCGTACCGATGGCATGTCCAAATCCATCTAAATTGTGAACAACAACTTATATTTTATAAGAACCAACAAATAAGTCTTCCGTGTATAAGTAAAACTCTATACACCAACTTATCTATTTTATAGAATAAAAGACACTCACATACATAATAATGTAGTTATTTGCCCATACAAAATCTCAGTTAAATGAGAAAATCAAATATGCTAAAAATAAATTAGTTAAAAATAAATATATAAAAAATATTTTTAATATAAATTTCCAACAGTTTTAAAACTATTTAGAAGATAGACACCATTTGAAAAACTCTTTAAATTATTTCATGAATCATGACTTACAAAATTTTCAGATTTCCTCTCTCACCAAACATGCAACAGGCAGCAAGAGGCCCTTGCAAAAGCAAAGAGGCGCCGAATCTTTTTTAGATTTTTCAACAGAGGTTACGGTTGGCTGAAGCCAACTGCCAGAAACAGATATATCGATTACTAGCGAAAATGACAAAAGAAGAAGATGAAAGAATGCTTTTTTACTTGCTCACTTTTTCCTACGTGACAAAGTCATTGCAGTACTCAAAGCCTCGATACAACCTGTCGCAACACGTGGATTCGTGTCATCGACAAGTCTTTTTTATTCACATATGAACAAAGAAAGGACTCCTGATTTCAGACCTTGACCACCTTGCGGTTGCAGTATGAAACTTCCCGCCAAAAATAATGTAGACGAAATTGACAAGGAATCATACAAGTGTTGGAACTTGGACTCCCCGCCTAGATTCTATTTGATATGGCAAAAAAATTTTCTTTTTTTTTATGTGATGTGGTCATTGGTGAGGTATTTTGATGGGTTTAGTTTTTCAAAAGGTCTATATGGATAAACTTTTTATCCAAAATTATGGACAAACCATTATGTATTTTTTCAATATCACTATGATATTGAAGGGATACATAAGGATTTGCCCACAATTTTGGATAAAAAGTTTATCCATGTAGCATAACTCTTAGTTTTTAGGGGTGGCGTTCACTAAATCCACACAAATATATATTACGTAAATTTAAAGTGATTTTGGTGAGAGGGCAAACCCATGTTTAGGTGGTTGACATCTTGGTGATCGCTTTGTTATAGTTAGCTTTTAAGATTGAAAAAAAAAAAAAAAAAGTTAGGGCGAGGATTTGAAATTCTCATGCAACCCAAATTTGGTGATCTTATTCATCATGGACACAAATTCAATTTGAATTAGCCATTTTTAAGCATTCAAAAGTGGCCTTTTAAAGTGGATACTACTTAGTAATGTTTTTTTTTTTTTTCTACATTGAAAACTCAAATTCACGCACTTTTAACTAACAGTAACGTCGACCCTTACAAGTTGAGCTATAGCTTGGGAATAATATTACTTTTAATATTTACTTTATGAGTTTTTATACAAAGATTTCATGCTTTATGGATAGAATTTTTTTTTTCTTTTTTTTTTTTAACTTCAAAAAATGAGAGCTTGCTCTACATTTTTGGACTTTTTATCAAGGAATGTTTCGATTTAATTTGACCTATATTGAATTCAACACATTATTCTTAGTTGATAATGAGCTCCACAGTAAAAATTGATAGAAATTTGAGGTCAAAATTGTATTTGAGATTATCAAAATCAATCGCTATAGTATAATATATGCATGGAAACTTGATTGGATGGAAAACATCCTTCTAATCCTTTTATTATTATTATAATTATTATAGACAGTGGTCTAATTGGTGTGAGCCACCCTATGGATCTTAGGATCTTTGCTAACCATCTATTTATCATCATGTATCTAATCTTCTTTGTTTTGTAGCTCAACCAAATATTAGGATGAACTTGTACTCTACTTAATTTGTTCCTATAATTAGCAATTTTATTTTGACTACACTCAAAAGGCACTGCTTTTGACTTTTTCAAATGCATCTACATTATCATCAAGCAATTTCATGCCCTTTAGATTTAGAATTTAACATACCATCTTCCCTAGATGGAACAAGGTAACCAACTACCTTTGAAATTTTATGGAGGTCAAGTGCTAAGTTGTTGGGTCCGTCCCATTATTTCCATCCATTAAAGCAAGGGAACACCTATTCTTAATTTAAAAGTGTTCAATTCTTCTTTTTCCTTAACCTATCATGTTCCATAAATAGAAACTTCCTCTCTACCCATTCACCTGCGTTATCACCCTCGAATTTACTTTTAGTGGAACTTAGAACAGATCAAATCCATAAAATAATTTTATAAGCTTTTTGCATATACCTCGCTAAGATTTTTAAGATTTGTAAATAGGCCTCTAAAATTTTAATATTTGTAAATAGGCACCTACCTTTTCGTTTTAATACATTTCAAAGTTTAAATCTATAAAATAATTTTATTCGTATTTTAAATTTATTTTGTGTTGACTATTTTTTCAAGCATATAAAGCCATTATTTTCTAAAATATCTTTACGATAATATTATAAAGAAAACTTAAAAATTGAGTGTATCTTAATATTGTGCGGGGCCGATAATTTCATTGAAAAGTTTTTTATTCTTCTAATAACATAATTTGAACTTGCAACCTTAAAATTGTAATAGTGAACACTTTTCATAGTAGGACGGGCTCAGACAAACCCTATCATGTAGTGCGGAGCTAACATCCATTGAATGTATTATAGGAAGAATCTAAGATGGACTATCCATCCACGTGCCTTGTGGATTAATTATTTAACTTAATCCACTTAATTAGACCTCCAACTTAAATAATCACAAAAGATTCTCAAACACTTCAATAAAATAAAGAAAAATGAGACAAAAGGGTCTCTACCTTTTAAAAATTTTCTAGAAGGTTGACTGATATTCCGAAATATGTCTTCCACTTGTCACGCCAAAGCGACAAATGCGCTGCTGGTGAAGGGCTTTGATGTAATCGTCGTTCTGACTAGAATCCCAATTTCTCGGCGTCGGATTGTCTAGGCCATGTAAGCATCCCCGCCTAAGCCGGACGACGGCATAAGAATCTAAATCAATCAAAATAAATGTTCTTTAAATACATGCGCAGCTTCAATCTTTTACATCAACTATAGCTTGTCCCAATATTGTTGGATTGAGCATTTGACGAAAAATATGTTAATGAAAGGGCATAGTCAAACCAATAGTGGAACGAAGTCTGGTTGATGTAAAATTTGAAAATAACCCATATACATAGAGGGCATTCATTTTGGATAACTATGATCTCAATAGGTGGGTCTTACTGTAGAGTCCTACAGGATTTCTCTAGGTTAAAAAGCTAGATTTACCAAATTGATAACGCCAAAATGTACGACTAAAAAAAGAAATTAAGGGAGTGAAAAAGCTTGATATACGTAGGGGTTCTCATAGGCCGCTGCTTTGGGCCTGGATTAGATGTATTAACTTAGCTCGTTTAGCACATGGGTGGGGCTTAAATTAAGTGATCGAAAGCCCAAAGCCCAACCCGACACGACCCAGCCCAAACAAGAAGTTCTTTATATATGATATATCAAAAAATAGCCATGGAGCCTGTGCAACTTATAAAAAAGCATCTTACAACCCAACCCAATTGACTAAATGGGCGGACTTGGATCTGGTTCGGCCATGTTGAGGTTGAAATAGATAGAGTCTCGTGTTTCTAAAATAGGGCCGAGCCATAATATGCATTAGCCCCGCTTGACACAGCCCCTGTAAGACTCTAACACCCCTGGTTATATAAACATATTACATATTACATATTACATACATTATTAAAGGAAGGCCTTGATTTTGGGCGTTTGCATTGGGAAGGTGGGGCCCCCGGTGGATCTGCTCAGAAGATGCGAATCCCATGCATTGGACTGGAGCGATCAGGGGGTAGGGCCCACAGGCCTTGTCCTGCAGTCGGTGGAAGTATTTGCATTGTGGGGATAAGATCCGCTTTGACCGTTGCCACGTTGGTGACACGTGTGCATCCCATCAAGCGACGGTGTCATTGTGGGGCCCACTGACGGTTGGGGTGGGTGGGCCCAGGCCCAGTTATGTGGAATGTGGATTATAGTTAGTGGACGTTGGAGGTGGTGCAGGTGCAGGTGCCAGGTGGTCGTCGTGGTCGCGGTAGCGCCTGATAACTCTGACCCCGAGGAGGGCCGCCACCACGTGACCTTTCTCCAATGTCAGGTTCGCTGACATGGAATCTATACATGAATTTGACCAATTATTGACTAGGCTTGACCACCCTCCGCCCCCGCATCTGGCGCCCTCTATTGGTCTAAACAGGGACCTGGTTTCCCCTCTATATATGATCCGGATTTCTGCTTGGATGAACCAGGGTCGCCATGTGTGGGGGCGGAAAAAATTCCTTCGCTCTCGCATGTGGTGACTCCTGCCTTGTTTGGACGAATTAGGGGATCTGTTTCATATATATATATATATATATGAGAGATATTTTTACGAGAGATGCTCTCACCTTATTATGAGAGATAAGGTGGGGGCCCTCATATTTATATCCAATGCTAACAACTTAAATGTGAGAGGTTCCACCCCTATCTTTCATAGTAATGTGAGAGATACACTCACAGGAGCACCTCCCTCTATATATATATATATATATATAAATGGGCCCACTTGGGGATGTAAGTAGGGGCATCAAATTATGTTATGTATGGCAATGGAGGCTCAAATCATCATTCTAATCTCTCAATCAATGGTTGATAATTTATCACCTTCTAATTAAGTACCCAGTTGATCGAATAATACAATCCATTCGAATGGGTTCTAAACTTAAAATCAGTGATTACCACGAGAGTCTCAGTTTTATGCTCCACTGGAGTATATATCCTTAATTAATGTGGGCCCCACTATCCATTGAGGCACACTTATAAAACTTATGTTTTAATTTTATAAATTGATTGTGTTTAAAATTTATTGGGGTCAACGTTAACACATTAAGAGTTAAAATGTATTAAAACAATGTAAAATATTATGTAAAACTGCCAAGTTGTTTGTAGTCGTCAATTTAAAAGAGTCACGGACCTTGTCATATGTTTTATTAGTTTAAACTTTAGGAAAGATGTCATGGAGGTGAAGAAATAGAATGCTGAAAATCCGAGATGATCAAATAAATGTCCTCAAAGGTATGACATATTCCCAAATTTTATCTTAATAGAAGTTGGACTCACTCACTATACGATTGATTGCGTGATAAAAACATGATCAATGACTATGCATAAAATTGTGTTGATTATGTTTTTTTTTTTTTAACTAACGGTCAATCTCAATCTTTGAGTGGGACCGACACCTCTTCAAGTAAATTTTTTGCATACCTTATATTGGAGATATTTTTATCAGCTCAAAACTTCAAAACATAGCTCTTCTGTGGAGTTTCACTTCTTTCCGTTCGGATTTTTCTAAGTCGTAGCCTCTAGGGGTTGACATTGATAATTCTCTTACTCTATCCTCCTTTAATCTGTATTTCTCAATGTGACTAGCATTCGAATTCCTAACCGCTCAAACTAACATGGGGGTTGCATCTGATGTTCAACTACCAAATTATTTGATCGTAAATCTACCCACCCCACCCAAAAAAAAATAAAATAATAATAACACAAAAAGTTAATGCATCTCAAGAAAACACCCACCTACGGCAGATCACAAAAGTAAACTATAAATGGTCACTGCCCTATTCAAAGGACCACTACATCCGAAGAAAAGCCATCAAGAAGAACTTGAGAGAGAGAGAGAGAGAGAGAGAGAAGAGAGGTTGCTTTAGTTGGCTAGCAACCCGTATGTCATCCTGGCTATTAAATGATAGATTCCTATGTATACAACTCTTTCCCATGTGTGGGCTTCTCTTCCTACTTTGCTATCCTTCCCATGGTGTGGGCTTTCTCTTCCCACAGCGTTGGCTCTCTTAAGGTTTAGCCCTGATTGAGTACTATTATATATATGAAAAATATTCATGTGCATTCATCCCTTACCAAGTTATGGTAAGTGACAATATGGTAGGGTTGACTTTATAACACATCCGAACCATTCATGCATATGGAACCCTCTTAAATACATTAGACCCATCGAGTCTTCACCCATCCAAATGAATTGGACAGTTAGATCAAGAGTCAAAATTTTTTCCTTTGATATAAAGTCATTAAATTTGTGGGCCACAGATGAAGGGGTTAGAGGCATGAGATTGACCTCAAATTTAATATATGGTCTCATCCAAGATGTCTTTTCCCATCCCGCATAAATCCCATGATCAGTGGGTTCCTAGGTGGGCCCCATTAAATTTGTCCCTCACCATATGGTGAGGGAAGGATGCACGGGAGTATCCTTATATATATATATATATATATATATATGGAATGTGCTCCTATGAGAGACACTCTCACCAAGTTTATGAAAGATGAGTGGGGGCCCTCACTTCCATATCCACTCTCACCAACTTAAATGCAAGGACCCCCAACCGAAATGTGAGGGCTCCCACATTAGTGATTAGGTACTAGATAGTCTAATTCACTTAGTTACAAGACAGTCAAGGAGAGTATTAGGCCATATGGTTTTGAACATGGTCCAAGATGGCTATATTGTCGGTCCAGTTAAGTAGTCCTACCACTTAATTTTAGAGCCAAAAAAAACTAATAGCTTTATAATACAATTTTCTTTTGGCTTACATCTAATGAAAGATAATCCACAGATAAGCATCTAATTGGGATCAATGCTAATCTAATCAGGGTTGTGCATGTAAAAGAATATGATTGAAATATAGTTACCCCAATGTCTGAAACATAAAAGCTTCGAAGCTACATGTCTCGTAGCATACATAGCATTTTGGAAAACAACATGATAATATTGTAGAGATACATACTGTTATGAAGTATCTGTTGACCAAAGTAATGCATGATTTTATATAGTATCCGGCAATATCTCCGACATTGTCACAGTGCTCTGCAGCTGATATGTTGACCCTTCATTGATGAGAGAAGAAGATGCTTCTGTGTACATTAATTTCATGGAATCTTTCCACCCTCTTTCACTTAAATGCATTGCATGGGATTTCAATTTCCATCAGAAGGAAATAATCTTCACATTCTTACCACTGGCATGGAAAGTCAAAATCCACCCTATCAAGAAAAATTAAGTCATTTTTTACATGAAAAACATATTACACTAAACAACAGAATAATAGATTTCACAAAAAGATCAAAGCATTTTCTTTTAAATCACATAATCCTCTTATTGCACAAACCTATTCTTTTTTTTTTTTTTTTTTTTTGTGAAGAAGATAGCATTCTTTTATTAATTATTGGAGAAAGATACAGTATAATTATTAATGTAAGCATCAGGGACTGTAAACAACCCCGCCCTCGCTAGATTATGTGCTTCACTATTAATGCTTCTACTAATCACTGTAAAGTGCACTCTAGTAAAGACATCTTTTTTTTTTCCTAAGATCTTCTGTAATGGGGCATAAATTTCCTAAGGAAAAGGGTATTGAGACTTTGTTATTGAATCAATAGCAATCTTAAAGTCATTAAAGAAACCTACTTTCCTCCACCCATGTTGAATTACCAAATCCAAAGCTTCTTCGATGGCCAGAATTTCTGCCATGATAGTGAAATCTCCTTCAATTCTTTTTGGATAGCCTTGTTAATATGCTACCATCTTTGCTAAAAGCAATGCATCCAACTCCTAATTTGTTAGTCACTTTATTCACAGCTCCATCGCAAAAAATGCGAAGATCTATATTTAGATCTTGATTATTGGTGGAAGTATCCTGCCGACCATCATCGCGATTCTGATCTCTCCGCTTTTTCTCTTGTGAGCTTATCCATTCAGCGTGTGTAAGGTTGATTCTTTCAACCACATTCATTAACTGGCTCTAAAGGCCTTATATAAGTCTACTGAGTAGCTGGGGCACAAGGCCTTGCTCTTGTGGATGTAAGAAGTTGTTTTGACTTTCTTAATAAATTTGAGAGGCTTGGATCTGTTTCTTTAAATTAAAAAACTCCTCAATTTATACAAGAAAAGTGAATAAGATGAAGAAGCAATTCAAATGTGTTCAAAGCTCAAACCAAACCTTATCTAAAACTTAAATTACTTTTATGATATCTCTAAAGTCTCTCATGGAAAAGGATCTTTTAAGAATTGGAGATGTTTTAAAATTGAATCATTTCCAGGAACATCCCAAAATCCTTAACATTAACATTAGAAGATAAAAAAAAACGTGGCAAAAATCTGCATTTGATTAATCAAAGTCAATCTTTGATTTTATTCCACTTGCTTATGATTTTTTTTTTTTTTTTTTTTTAACTTGTGGCAAACAGAACAATGATGTCATAGTTGGCATGTGCATCCTTCTTCAATTTTAATAAAATAGTGTACAAAAGAAATGATTTTAAATGTTGTTCCTCAGTATGGTAATCTGGGCAGATTCTTCCACTGAAAAATGAAGCACTTCCACCCATAAACAATTTTATAGATTGCATTAAGAGTAACAGAGTAATAAAATAGTGTACAAAAGAAATGATTTTAAAAGTTTTCATTTGCTTTTCTGAAAATGAGTTAAAAGTTTTATACCTTTTTGAAGATCTTCCTTTAATATATGTAGAGTGTCATTTGGACTCAGTTTCAGTTCTTGATCCAACAAGGATCCAACCCATTGTTAATAAATTAGGTTCCCATTGGGCTCTAGGTCCAGGGTATTAAAATTTGACTGGGTTTGGATCTGTCTCCATGTCCAACATAGACACAACCTTAACTTGACTCAATACATCCTTGAATGATGAATCCAACTCCAGCTTTATCAACAAGGAATGATGATCAAAAACTCTGTTGATAGAAGATGATTAGACACCATCAACCCCATTTAGTGATAATTCATTCCCAAGAAAATTTAGGTTCTCATCTACCATCTAGGTCTTTAGACCTTTTGACTCCTTTCCTATCAATCCCTAGGAACTAACTTTTAATGCCGGCAAGACAGGTCCTCTCAACCTGACAAATGTCCTTATCATGAAATGATCTCAACCATACATTGGATATCATGTGAACCAGGTGACTTTTTTTTTTTAATTTTATTTTATATTGTCTCTATGGTGTCCTTGGCATATAAATGAAAAAAAATTTACTTGTACAAGTTTTTTGGACATATCCTATCATATGGTTTAAATATTTTAATTTTAGACAAATTCTATGGTATAGCTTGAATATCTTAAGATATTCAAGTCATACCATAAGATTTGTCCAAACTTCTGTCCAAAAAATTTATCCAAATAGCATTACTCTATAAATGGCCCACTATCTGTCTCTTGCTTGGTGTGCATGATTTCACCAAGTTCTCTCCCTCTCTCCCTCTCCATATATACTAATGGATGCCCCCGGATACGTAAATGAATGTTGATTTGGATGTATGGCTTCAGCAGTGACATATGACTTCATCAGTGACATTTTATATTAGCTTCCCATTCAAATAAATTTGGTGAAGGCATAACCTTATCAAACTGTGGAAGAAGAAAAACAGTGATAATCAAATCTAGAATTTATGAATATTTGGCTCCACAGTTTTTTATTTTCTTCCAACTCTGATAAGTATTAAACTTAGACACATTAATATTAAACTTATGCACTCACGCATATTATGAAAGGGCAATGCCTTACCACTGATTCATCAATGAGCTGGTGGAGATGCATTACAGCTAATTCATCAATGGGTTGGTGTATTTTGCAAATTTACTAAAGATATGGGCATAAAATTAAATAAAGAAATTATTACAACATCCATTTAATTAATTCTTTATATTTGTTTATAGCTTTAGTCGGCAGTGTGAGACTAAAATACCTTGCCATTGGTTTTGCTATAGCTTCAACGTGTGATATTTTTCTACAATCAAATACCTATCCTTAAAGAGGAGTTTTCGTGGGAACTCAACCACAAAGGCCTTAGATGAGCACAACCCCGGTGAGTGATTTCCTATTATCAATCTGAATGGATACGCACAATTACCTCTTATGACTGATTTCATGTTTCTCACACCAATCCAAATGAGACTTATCATTAGACTTAAATAATAAAAAAATAATATATCCTAAAATCACCAAAACTTGAGGGCTATAGATCACGGTGTTAGGATGATCTTATAGTTATGAAATAATGTGACCTTAAACCTCAACGGGTAGCTTAGTTGGCCTACGACTACAATTTACATCAGGAGGTTGTAATTTCGAAACTGCACTACCACACTGGGGCCACATGAGAGTTTACCTTGCTTCCCTCTGGATTTGGAGGGATTAGTCCAGCACAGAGGGTTGAAAATCCTCCAATAGAAAAAACAAAGAAAAAAGAAAATACGACCTAAGGTAGTGCCGACAATGCAATGCGCAAATTACGTAGATGAGCATGTGTGCACGTGAAAAGCATGCTATATATAGAACACATTGAGATCTACATATAAGATACCCCAACACCAAATTTTAGTAAAAGATAGTCAAGAAGTACAATAGTCAAGGGGAATCCTTGTAAGTAGAGACTTGCCACAACATGTCTACGTGTAGATATGGTCCAAACTACAAGATGGAATCCACCCACCAATGCCATTTGTTCATGTGGCCCATTTCGTGCCGTATGCAAACACAACCATCCACCAATCCACGCTCTTGTTTGGAATATTGTTATAATAAGCTCTAGATTACCATGGAATCATAAAATAGTTCCAATAGGTAATGTTGTGTACTAGAATTGTTTATCTTCTTCTTGTTGGCATGTAATATATCATACAACTCATTCTCCTCACCTATGCTTTCCTTGTTTGGTTTGTTAATGTCAATGAAAAAACTGGTTTTTATTGAATTCAAATTCAACCAAAATAAATTTTTTTCCCTTTTTCTTATCAATGGGTTCCTCTCTTGTGTCATCAGGAATAGGTGCCATGTCAGCGACACGTCGAACTGAGGTGGCATTGTTGGAGAGTCATATCTGTTGATCAAGATATCTTCTTTGGAGACAATTTCCTCCATTAGATATAAAGTACTTTTGTTTTTTCCCTCCCAACTTGCTTTCATTGACTAGCTTGAATAGAGATGGAATGGGAGTTTAAATAGTTCTTATTTTCAATGCACCATATCATTCCAATGTTTTGTAAGATGCCCACATCAGGGACCAAAAGGAGTGAAATTTTCAAAATTCTCAATTTTTCTTTATATGAACAATGCAATATTGAAACGTTTTAAAACTTTGTAATCCTTCTTGGTGTAGAAAACAATGAAAATCATCTATGGAGAATATTCATGAGCATCCATCCCTCACCATAGGGTGATGGATGCTTCCATAAATAGTGATTTTCAAGTACAACAGGGAGATTTCAAGTACATAGGGTGAAATACAAAATGAGAATTCATGTGCAAAAAAGGAAAAGTGCCCTCTTCCTATGGTGAGGGATAGATGCACATGAATGTCCTCCAATCATCTATATCCCATGTTTGTCTATTTGTCCCATCCAATGTGGAGTATTATTCATAAAAACGAGAAACCACTTATATTGTGAAAATAAACCATATCATATTTCATTAAAGTAAATCTCATTTTTACTTTTAACTCTATTACATTTGCCCATCCACTTATGGTTCAAAAGTAATGCATCTCTCTTTACAATTATATCATTGACTCTCATACTTAAGTAGTTTGTTCATTTTTTTTTTTCCCAAGTGACATAAGCCTCTCAAATAATTTATCAGTTTTTTCCTTTTGATTTGAGTTTTTCCAGAATATATTTTCATTAATGTATTTTCAGCCAGATACACTACACAAGTTGAAACTTATAAAAGCTAAAATGGAAAATAGAAAATAACCCAACAAGTACACAAGATTGAATAAAATTAAGTAGTAGGCCATGGTCCTACTATTGGGTGTATCCAAAAAGGAGCAATGTAGGCACTAAGGAGAAGATTCTTGTTCCTTGCTCACCTTGCAGAGTGCATGTGGCTCTGATCTGAGGTAGACTCACTAACTACCATACCTACCTCCTCTTACCACACATTTAATGAGGCATCTTCCCAACATGTAGATGGCCCACTCTCCCTCCATCCAATTAATTGCCTCACTCTTTTTCTTTCTCATTACTGAGAGAGCCCACGTGATTCTGTTTGGCCCAAACCATGCAAAGCCCTAATCTCATTCTATCTAAAATCCCATACCTGCATGTTCATGTCATGCAACTCTTTTTCCCTTCCTCTCAAGTTGGTTATTTTGAGCAGGTTAGGATAAGGCAAGGGCCAAAGATGTGGGATGCCCTCATTTTCTTTTATGAGGGGTCCTGTGGATAAGAGGGGTTCTTTTATTGTTATTTTATTTGGTGAAATAGGGTCCAAGAAGGAAAGTGGGCCATGGGCTGCTGGTGTGATGGAGATGGGTGTTTAAAGTTGGAAGGTGGCATGTGAAGTACCATCTGGTGTGTCATCAAATGGGGCATCTCCCAACAGCTTACGTGGAACTTGTACTGCCTTTTAAGTATGGTGAAAGTGAAATTTTGAAGATGGCCCATTGTGTGAGGCTTGTATCTATCAAAGGTTGTAAAAGAAACTCCTATTACCTCCTCCTTACTTGAAGGACCATTTTGGGTTAATTGATTGCTTCGCTGAGGATTGGGTCTAATTGGGTCCATACTCGAATACTCATTTGTCATTGTTGAATCAGTAGTGAGGCACTTGTCTTATCGTTGGTAGACCCGGGTATGATCTCTAGCTACAAGAAAAAGGCTTGCCTATTAGAGCGGAGAGAGAAACTTGCTTATCCAAGAAGAAAACACAAGGATCAAGCGCTAGATAGTTAGGTGAAAATAGAATATTCAACTAACTGGGTTATACCTTTGTTCTCGAGTCAAGCTAAACTTACAACTTATTTCGCTCCACTAGGATTTTAAAAAAACCACACTGGACAGTGAACCGGTGCATTCATCCATGCCTTTTAACCCAGTTCGGTTTTGACATGAAATTGATTAGGAAAATTAAAAGGTTGCTTTAAAGTGATTAAAGATGGGTCCAATCAGTTCAACTGTTTTTAATTGGTTCATATTTGTTTTTAAGAAAGTTTAGAGGATTTTCTACTTGTGTATTTCTAGTGTAAAAATACTATATTTTTGTAAAACTTGTTTTTTTCTGTGATTTGGGTCTGGTTCTTACCCCCTTTAATGGACCAAAGTTGTATTTGAGTGTAGTTCAGGCCTCTTTATTGTCTTACCCAGTGGGAAACATATGTACCACTCTTATTTGCAGAGACCTTGGCCTATACAGCTTTCTTGTTTCAAACCCAAACAAAGTAGAGGATTACTAGTAGAGTTAAATGGTGATTTTCTACAAAGGAATCCCCTCTCTTCTACCTTTCTCTTAACCTTTACATCTATTAAAAACTTCCCACCAATCACTTTTTCCTTATCCAAAATCAGCCCTAACCATGCATTTTTTTTTTTTTTTTTTTAAATTGAGCCCTAGTAATGCATTTCTTTTTAAATTCTTTTCATCTTTTTTAGATATCTTCATTCTAAAAACATAAAAAAGAAAACAACAGAATCAGGAGGAAAAAAGGACATTGGTCCCAAGTAACATGGTCTTAAAAGTCATTTATTGACAGTCCATGGGCTATGATGGTACTCAGACTGGTCCATGTTCTTCGCCAGGGAACAATGGTACACAACAGTGTCAAGGATCCCGTATAGGTAGGGACCCTTGAAAAAGGAGCTATGATTTGATCCAAAGCTTCTCTGTAGTGGGACCCACTTTAGATGTGATGGAAAAGTGACAGGATATCCATAATATATATTATATATGGATGTTTTAAAAGAGAAGACACCACTGACCACCCCATGACTGGGATTGTTACACTGTAGTAGAAGTTTTTCTGTTTCCAAGAGTATATGCATCATGTCTGTACGAAATGTTTTAAGGATTGAACAAAACATATATAGCCTCATCATCATGTATACCTACTGAACAAGTTCCTGCTATTCTTATGCTCTACATTTAGAATCAGATAAGGTAAAATGGGTAATTTACATGGTTTCAAGAAACTCACCAATTAAGTGTGCAAATGATCCAAATTATCTGTGTCTCAAGGGCCCAAAAAAAAAAAAACAATTAGGTGACAGTTTCTGTAGTGACCCCTTTCATAGATGTGTTGCAAAGTGGAAGTAGGGACTACCCATGGGTGTGTTTGTTTGGAGGAATTTATCACAAGTACCTCTAAATCCCAAATGTTGGGCTTTTCGACAGCAATGTTAGTTGTCGTCTCCCAGCATTTGAGATTTTCTATTTCATTAATGAGATCTCCAAAGTCTAATCTATGCATTGCCACTTTTAGCTTATAGAATTCTTCCAATCCCAACTTTCAAAATGCTGGTTACTTGAGCATTTGGAAGTTTAATTAAGTGACACTATTAGGTGAATTTAGATATCCTGCTAGCAAATACCTAAAGCTCAATAGTGAGTACATGCAATCTATCCAACCTCCAATCCCCTTATCACCCCCACCAACTTCTATCCGTTTCCCAGCTACTTATGGCTTTTTTCACACTGGCCACCCAAGATTTTCCTTTGTTATATAGTGCCCCCCACCCCAGGCCAACTGGTTCAGCTACTGACAGCAGTGACTTCTTTTTTTTTTCCTGTTAGCAGGAGTTAGAACTAGAACTCCACTTTGTCCACCTTCACATGAATTCTACTTTCATGATATAATTTTTATTGTAGGTTTTTCAAAAGAATGAGCTGGTTGTGAATTGAGTTTCCAGAAGGCACAGAGGTATGTAGTGAATTGGAGTGCTAGGCTGTAGGTCTTGAGTCTTTTTTCTTTTGGGTAAAAGTAAGTCTTGGGTCTCAGTGCTGTCTAACCATATGTTAAGTTTCACTTTTCCTCGAAAGGGTATTCAAAAAGAGATTCGAAAAAAGAACACTGTTGATAACATGTTTATACAAGTATCGCGGAATAAGATATGGAGAAAAGTAATATCTACGGTACCATTTCTACACAGAAATGCGAGTGAAATGCAAAGTTGTACCCCAGTAGCATCAATGCTTACTCTTACAGTAAATCTGTGAGGTCTTCTGAGTTCTGACATGCAGAGCATAATACCCTCTTTTTTCAATTTTTGAACAACTTGAGCAGGCTCATTGAATTGCACATGTAACCCAAATGAGGCTATAGCAGGGCACACACATTGAGTTGTCATCGTTTATATGAAGTAGATAGAAATTCTCCACTGAGGCACAAGAATGCACACCCTCATATATACCAAAGTGAGCTTAAGGGCACTTTTGTACCCTGGTTTTCTACAGAAAAAGGGATGCTTGAATAAATGCTTTTTCACACTAGAGTGAAATCTACATCAGAAGCGGCTGTTTTTTTTTACAAAAATGAACTAAATTTTCCGCAATTCTACCAAAAAAAAACTTTTTCTATGGGGAAAGGATGGAAATTTTTTTTTCCACATAAGAGAAAAGAGTCTGCAAAACTGATTTTCCAATAATATACACAAACATGCCCCATAATATTCACCCAACAAACCTCGTTTTATACAATGATATAGTAAAGTCTTAAAGCCTTTACATTTGGGGAATAGAGGGCTGACCTTGTTGATAAGGCGCCCGTTCCCATAGCTCCCACCAGGTTTCGAACCCTAGTGGGAGCCCTTTTACTCCCTATATCTTGGTGATTGGGCCAACCGAGCAAAATAAATAAATAAGCCTTCACATTTAGCTAGGATCATTCTCCATTCAATCTTAGCCACTTTTTCATGATAAAAAGGTCAAGTTTGGTCCATATGGTCAGAAAAAAATTAGTTGGAGAGAGAGAGAGAGAGAGATTTGTTAAGACTTTTGGTGTGGTTCATGTGCCACATGTGGCCGTACCTAATGCACGCTCCTGGGCAAGGAGTGAGGGTCCTGGGGGATATAAACTACTAGTTCATTTCCATAATGATGTTCCCACTTTGAAAGGAGATTAGGCAGAATCCCCATCCCAATTCCTCATCTTGTAGGGACCCTTTTTATATATATATTTTTTTTGGGTAGATCATCTATTAGTGGATGAGAGTGGCATTAATATTTCAAAAAGTTGGCCAAGACATTCTAGTTGTTAAGACTCTAGTGATAGATAAGAAGGTCAGTATACTATGCTATATATGGCCCTCAGGTGTTCATTCTCAGCCAGTTCATACTGGTTTGGGACAATAACAGTAGAGTAGATAACCAATTGTTTGAGCGCATGAAAGTAAGGCTTAGAACCAGACATGAGGATTCCACAATCTACTTTGGACTGTAACCAAAATGCAAGGATTCCAGGGAATCCACAGGTTTGTGAAATTTGTGACAGGATTCATGAAAACAAACAAGACTTTTGTCACTTGAAGGTGGAGATTTGAGAAGAGTTTCAGACACATGCTCAACTACTACTAACCCATGGGCATCAGAAAAAGTTTAGGAACCAGTGATCCATTCCTAGTGGTAAAAGAGGTATGCAAGATCCTGTATGTATGTTTATATATATATGGGGAATATTCATGTGCATCTATCCCTCACCATATGGTGAGGGGCACTTTCCCTTTTTGCACATGAAAACAAGGAAGTGTACCTCACCTTATGTACTTGAAAATTCACTTTCGTATTTGAAAATCACCATTTATGAAAAATCACCATTTATGGAAGTATCCCTCACCCTATGGTGAGAGATCGATGCACATGAATGTTCCCCTATCTATCTATATATATATATATATATATATATGGGGCGTCCTATCGCACACACCCTTATCGTGTGAGACCTGTGCAACCTCACTTATGGGGCCCACAAGGGCCACAACACCTGGTGTGCAAAATTTCAAGTCAATTAGTTGACTCATTCATGATCCTGAAGGATACTAATGATAGAAGGCATCACACTCTCTCTCTCTCTCTCAAGTTTGAATTCACCGGTAAGTTACATTCAGTAGGGCGTGAATAACCTGGAAAATTCAGCTGGGTTAGACTGTGCCAACTAAATACTGAATGGGTCATGCTAGTAGCAATTTTTTATTTTTTATTTTTGTGTGCTGAGTCACTCTAGATCTGGCTTAGTCAACTCTGTCAGGTCAAGTTTAGCTTTCCTCAAGGTCCTAACACTGATCCTGGCTTGAGAAATCCAACACTGATATCATTTACCTTGACAGTAAGTGGGAACTTCAGTCACCTGTACCAATGTGTTACCTTTAAATCTACCATCATTTACTCTTTGGAAGAAATGATTCCACCTATTAGCTGGAGCTTCATCCATGGGCATCTTGAAGAGAAAAAAAAAAACCAGAACTCACCTCCAAATTGCCAAACCCAACGTTAAATCATACAAAAACCATACATATATCTACCGGTAATCTCATGGGCAAATCTGGAATACATAACCATGAGGATTACTATCGATAAAAGGAAAAAAAAAAAAAACATTAAATAACGAAATTAAATGCAAAGAACCAAACAAAAAATTATACAAGTGAAAATGCATCCCGGCTTGGGTTGATGAACCCAAAAGAATAAAAAAGAGAGGCTTGAATAGCACGGATATCTACGCATCTAGGAAGCAGCCTCCTCAAGTGATGGTGGAACGTTCGCTGTTGGAGACACAGAATCACTCACAGGTTCTGTAGCTGGATCACTCGCAGGTGCTGCAACTGTATCACTCACTGGTGGTGGAGGTGCTGAGCTGACAGGTGTCGTAAGGGGGTCGCTGCCTGGTTGTTGTGGTAGTGGCGTGCTCACTGGTGGAGCAGCCGTAGGTGGTGCTTCTAAAGCCAACGGCTTTGCAGGCAGTTGCTGGGTGTTCTGTCCTGCAGGCATGGGCTTCTTTTGAATGCTAATGGGTGCAGCCGTCAGAGATGGCATCCCTGGAGGAAGAACTTCAATAGGAGGTTTCTTTCCAGCTTCTGCCAAACTCGTAAGCTTGGGCTCCTCCAATGAAGCCAAAAATGCAGCAGCGGCATCTGTTTTCACTGATGGAGAGTGCTCAAGCTCTTTCTGAAGCATCTGGTTCCACATCTGAACCAAGTTCTTCAGTGTTGGGCGCCCATGTGCCTGGAAATATTCAGAAAAATCAAAACTATGGTTATGCAAGAGGACTCAAATCAAGGTAGATTTCAAGAACTTACGGCCCTTCAGATTTCATCCATGAATTCACAAATACTTGCAGATACACTTCAGGCACTTTAGCATAGGATTTTAAACAAAGCAAATATTAAATAATATCGAGTGAAGGAAATGGCACTTTATATGAGCCCCATAAATGGTACAGTTGTGATCTATCTTTACTGTAAGCTACAAACTGGTGGGCCCCCTCGTGGAATAGACAAAGACCCAGTATACCCTTAAAAGATGAGCCCTAGAACACAGTCAAATAGTTCACTTTAAGCAGAAACCCAATTGAATCGTTAGAATCATCCTATGGGGAGGGAGATTCAGGGAGTCATATCCACCATGGGTTCATCTAAATATTAATGTTTTGGATCACCACAGGTGGTTCCCCATGATTTAGTAGGGTAGAGAAAATTATGAGTTCTATATTATGTTTCTTTTATATAACAATATCATGTTCCAGTACTTCATGTGCCAGCCTCAAGTCCTAGTGCAAAGCAGGGCTCTGTCAGCATGGCAGTCCGCAATAAGAATTTACCACAATATAATTCGAGTTCTATAGAAAGATGGGATATGCTCCCGATAATGATGATGATTTTTCTACATAGACAAGTTTTTCAATTTCTTACAACCTGCAGCCTCAGGAGCCACACATTCTACTGGCTCACCTTTCATTTTTGGGCTAAGTGGTTGACATGACTTTTTGGTGAATATCTTTTAAGAAGCTCTGGCATTTAACACCGTAAAGTTAAGTTTCATAAGTAAAATGATTAGATACTCACATGTGCATGAAGCACAGATTCAGCTAGCATCCCTGTGTCCTGCCATGCCTTCTCCATTAGAGCATTGTCTCCCAAAACTGCAGCTGAAAATGCTGCTTCACGACCTTGGCCAGCTGTGATCAGATTATTTACCAGCCCCTGGAATATGTGCAAAGCCTTGTGTCAAAATTGAGATGAACAGAGTGCAAGTCAAAATTATGGAAAAGAAAAAAAAATTATTGAGTATTTTAAAGTGCACATTTGACAAACTTTTTAATGATTGAAATTCCTAACAAGGTCAGAAACACGAGCCTAAAACTGGACTGCTTTTAGGGATCACTCTACAGGAGTACCTCCTGCGGATTATGAACTCAAAACTTCTTATTAGACAAAAACGTCAAAATTCAACAATTTTGCAAGAGCACATCAAAAAGATGACTGCTGCAGACTTTTTTAGAATTCAGCAGTAATGAGAACTTTCTATCTCAAATGGCCCTAACTTGAGATAGATAGACCAGACAGCTTATAAAACCTTTTAAAGACAGAACATGATCCTGAAGGCTGCAACTAGGATTGTACATGGGCTAGGATGGAGCCAGGCTTTAAGGCTAGTTTTATTTGCAATTCAGGTTTTTCAAAGTGCAAGCCCAGCCCATGTACAACCCTCCCTGCAACAGGACAGCTTTTGGGATTGTTCTGCAGGAGCTTTCTTGCAAAATCACAAGTCCAAAATTTCTAATCAGAAGAACAATGGGGACTTGGCAATTTGTAAGAGAACATCCAGAATATGAGCTATCCACTATTAGGGACCATGTTAGATATTGTAAAGGTTTTGTAACAATAAGAGTTTTCTATCACACGGCCCCTCAGCTTTTGATAGATACACCAGACAGACATTTTAAAGCCAAAACATTGATAACTCAAGCATTACACTAAGGCGTGTCAGCTCTCCATGATTGGCAAGACGCAATGCTAGTCCTCTCAACTCTTGACCCCGCAGAGCTCCCTTGACAGAACCTGCAGCAGCTAGCCTTTTCAAAGCTTCACGGGCAATATCAGATTGTGCAGTGGCATCCGCAGCATCAATTAGATCCAAAAACTCCTTCGCAAATTTCACAATTCCTTGAACACCATCCACAAGTGTCTCCTTTTTAGCTGCTAGACTAAGAATATCAGTCACATCTGTCCCTACATTATCCTGCCCAATATCCCTGCTATTGCTCATTGTCAAAAGGCACTGAAGTGCTCTTTTCAGATCATTGCTTTGCATGGCCAAATCAAATTCCAACCTGAGGAACATCAATACGTACTAATTAATGAATTTGGATAAACTAATGAATTTGGATCCCAAAAACAAGATTATATGCTCATCATAACTGTAAATAGCCAATAGAGCAGTAAGTAAAAAAAAAAGCCGATAAATAGCAAATATTTGGCCAAATATTGAACAGTTCAGCAAATTGGTAGTGAAATGACTTAAAGCATCAGGAATTGTCTAGAATTGAGAAATTCTGAAAAACTGGGTTTCTTAAAGAAAGATTCTTCAGGCCAGAGTTGACACATCAGCTGTCCTCGTCATTCTGTAACCTGCAGGGTTCTTCTGCAAAACCCCACAATAACAGGTTTTCCGAAAGTCCTTTTTCTCAAGAAAGAACAAGACAACGAAGGACCCTGCTGATGTACTGGTACATATCCAAAATCTGCATCTTAACAAACTTGAATTTTCAAAACAATACCAACTTCGGCCTTAAGGTTCACATATAATATGGTTCCAGCTTCCAACCTCTTTGATATCCCAGGCAAGTGAAGTGCCTCAGTAGCATATCCCATCCCGAGCATGAACTGAGCTAAATCATCATGGTGCTCCCTTCCAAGCCTACTTGCCCTGTATAGAACAATGCTCCATGCTTAGCTCAGATATTTCTAGAATATGCTTCATAAATGAGGATCTTATTAATGCATACCATTTTACTGCACTAACTGCATCTCCATAAGCTGCAAGACACCGGCAACGAATACCCGGATGACTTAAAGCCAAAGCATGGGCACACATGTATCTGTGGCAAAGAACAATGGTGGTTAGAAGCATTACACTCTATCAAATGAAAGAATTTCTGTCCCTGCAAGCATCACTTGGTGGTAGGGACATCCACTCCCATCAGAAGTACAGGGGTTTGAGCACTGCTCAAAACGTTGGAGGTAAGTCAATAGAGACAGCTAGTGCAGCAGTCTACCAGGAAAAAAAAAAATAGAGAGAGAGAGAGAGAGAGAGAGAGAGAGAGAGAGAGAGAGAGAGCATTCAACAAAAACAGAGAGAGAGCATTCAACAAAAACAGTTGATTCAGGAGTAGATGAGCATGAAGGCAGTGTTAGGATCATTGGCCTGCAGACTGCCAATCTTTTCCTCAGTTTGAATGAGCCAACTCAAAACATTGTAACTCAGAGAAAATCATGACAGGTAAAACCTCTGCTAATTAACCAAACCCGGGCACCATATGTCAGTTCCTGACCCAAAATAAATGGACTCCCCACACAACTCAAGGGAGGTGTCATTATTTCAGGCAGGACTCATGATCATCAATCTGCAGACTATCAATCTTTTTTCTCAATTTAAATATGTCAACCCAAAACCCGGAGATGAATCAAAAAGTAGATTGATAATATGTGAATCTCATACGCTATACATTTGTTTTTCTGATATAAAAATATTTTATCATGAGAAAGAAAGATACAAGATAAGAGAAGAGAGCAGTATAAGAGAAGTATATCAACTCCCCAGAAACAACATTCACGAAAGACTTGCCCAATTACAGAAGCGAGCCTACACAAGAAGAGATCCCATCCACTCTGTGCTTAGAATTTTTGCAATATCCAGGATCTTTGCAATATTAATGATTTTGGATGCATAGCAAATTTCAGAATATAATTTAGAAAATGATCCATGGATTACCTATCAATTAGCCAAAGGACCCCATCTCTAACACCCACCACAACAAGGGGTCCTATAGGACGTTTTTGTTCTGGAGGAAAACGAGTGACTGCCACTGACAGACCTCCACCGCCAACAGCTATCTCGCTAACTTTTCTTTCTTCTGACTCTTTTGCTGGCACTGCGTCCTCCCCATCTACTTTTGACTGCTTTGGCAATGTTATAAATGGAGGAACAGATGGAGGATGCTGAAAGGAAGCTAACCGCACAACCTGAAAGAAACAGTAACTGTATTTACTTTTGTGAAGAATAATGAAACAAAGAGGCATACTCAACCTCACATACAACAAAGACCATAAATCATTTAATTATGTTTTTTTTTTTTTTAAAGTGACTGTATTTATAAAAGAAAACTATATAGTATAGGAGAGGTATACTGTAACAAAAAATAATTTTAAGTATATTGTCTGTGTTTTTTTTTTCTTTTTTCTTTTTTTTTTTTTGGAGTGGGGTTGTTGGGGGTGGTGTTGGTGGGAGAGAGAAGGAACTGACCAATGATCGGAGTCAAAATATGGAGAAAACAGTAAGTTCTGAAAAAAAAAAAAAAAAAGTGTGCATATGTTGGTGGATCTAGTATACATTTGCCAGATTTAGTGGATTAGGTTTCCCCAGTCTTCTAACAGCAATGATTCATGGTGAAAAAGTACGTTGTTCTGATAGATTTCATCATTTTATCAGATTATTAAGGTTCCGAAACAAAATTGAGTTGAATATAGAAGCCCAGGCCACTTTTTCTTGAGATCTTATGATTATACATCACTATATCATTCTAAAGACAATTTACAAATAAAATTTTCAGTATCACATAGTACAATCACTTGTAAAAAAACGAAAAGTTAAAAGAAAGAAGATCCTTAAATTGTGAACACCTGCAGCATAGGGGGCCTCAATGAAACTCTTTCATTAGTAACAGCTTGTGGGCCTTCAACTGCAATCAGAGCTAACTCCCCATGCTCAGCAACAGCTCTAGCCTGTGCTTCTTTGGCTTTCATCTCTTCCTTTTTTCTTTTAGTTTCCAAATCAATAGGTGCGACTCCAGCATCCACAAAAACACATCTAAAAGAAGTGCACTACAGTTTAACTTATGAATAAAGCATGAGGAAAGAAGTTGCAAGTAGTAACACAACACCAATAAATTTAATGAAAGACAAGTACAGTCCTACAATACAATGAGCTAACATGAATGAAATATAATTGACCATTCTTCACCTGTATGCTTATTACAGACGGTAAATTGTTGGCATTTTTTTCAGGTTTTTTTTTTTTTTTTTTTTTTTTTTTTTTTTTTTTTTTTTTATGATAGTTGTAATTTTATTAATCTGAAGAAGGATACCATAGCAGACGATCCCCACAATCAGGTCTCGACCTTCACAATATACAAAACATCATGCCGTGCAATAATTTTAAAATAATCTGTGACTTTTGTCATTTGCATGCAAGTTAATAATAACCCAACAAAGCCACATAAAAGAACTGATATATAAAGCATTGGAAAGTGTTGTAACAGTAGCGTAAAAGGATTAAGGAAGTAGATCATTGTCTTTTACCTAAAGATCAAAACCATAAATTCACAAGGACAAAACTAGAACAGAACCCAAAGAGAAACTTGATTTCGTGTTATTTCTCATTAGAAACATAATAATGACTTACATAGCATCCCCAAACCCTAACTTTCCCAAAATAATAAAATTTACCAAAAATAATTAAAAAATACCATAAACCCCCCTACTAGCCTCCATTGTAAACATACTAGCCTTTTTCGCATGGTACAAGAGTCAGAGTGACAGACAAATATGTAAGAGAACTCAAGATAAAAATGCTAGTATCATGCAAATCTCTGCGACTCATCCATGGACAAAAGGCATATTGAGATGCAACATTATTGAAAGACCTTGCATGAAAGTTACAGAAGTGTAGTCACAATATCTTACTCGATTGTTGTTGGTGTGACAACAAACAACTGTCTGCGATGCCAAACAGCGCCAGTAGCAGATGGGATTGCCACATCCCCGAGATATCTATATTGAGGGCGCAAGGAAGATATAACAATATACTGCTGGTACGCAAAAGCACAATATTCAACAGTTTGATCCCAAGCAGTCCATTCTGGCTGGGAAAGGAGACCGCTCACAGGTTGAAAAGTTTCCCAACTGCAAAATTTTAACAATTATTGTTATTAAAAAAAGGTAAAAAAGACTTAGAAGGCAATAATCCCAAGGGAGAAGAGAACATTGTGCATTCTAATATCCTATAGGGTACTGTGACATGTGCCTTGGAAATGGCCAACAAAAGCAATCACAAAACGACAGAAAGATCATTAATAATGACGTAAATAATCGCTCGCTAATATGGATAGCGAATTGTCATTGGTAGGAAAACTACTTTAAGCTCATGTTGTAAACAAATGCATTAAAATGAGAAATATGACGGATTATCTGAAAATAAGTCTAAGCACATTATGGAACTCCTTTCGCACCTGTATAGCTGAAAATTCTGCGGGGCAGCTTCAGCAACTGAAGAATCAACTGTTGAAAAAGACGAATAAGCCCCATTACTGCCAAAGCCTGATAATGGCATGGACTGAAGTGTTGAAATGGCAGTTGCGGCCAAAGGGGTAACCCTCCGTGATGTTTTATATGCGACACCAAGAAGTGCACCACCATGCAAACCAATAACCTACAATAAACAAATTATGCAACAAATTCAAAATTTGACTAAAAATCAAGAGCTAAGAAGTAAAAGTCTGCACATTTTAATCATTTTTAGGCAAAAAAATGTTTCTGGAAATTTTCTGAAATAGTTAAGCCTCCTACTATTTATTAAAACAAGTAACAATTTGGAGAGTACTTACTGCAAGAATTCAAATTATGCAGAGCAGCAAGTTCTATGAACATTGCACTCGCCTTTCATCTCTTTCTTCCCTTTTAAGGGTAACTATGAAGTTTATTAAGACTATAAAGAGGGGAAAAACAGTAGGTGATTTCCAAGATGGGCAGCATCCACAAAACAACATCATAAGAATAAGAAAAGAAGAGAAAGAAAGGTGTTAATTGATAATGTAGAAGGCTACATAACATCAAAAATTGAGGTTAGAATAAATAGGCAAGTGCATGATTAAGCCCATGAAGGATCCCCCAAATTAAGATATACACAGATTTTTCCTTCATAGTAAATGATGATCAAATGCTTGTACATAAAGCTCTCCACTTGAGGCCTTCGCCACTAGAGTAAAAGTTCTACTTCAAAATATAACTTGTTCCATGTAGTTCACGAAAAATGACTAACAATTGGACAGATATATAAACTAATGAAAATTGGGAAACCCAAAGCCTTAAACAGCACACCTAATTAGAAGTAAATACCAAAGAGAAAAAATATATATATATATATATAAATATACACTCAAAAGGAGCACAATAGAACAAAATATATAGAGATAGAAAACTTTACAAAGATAAAGTTATTAAACATGGCCAAAAAATTGAAAAATGATATTTTTTCTAGAAATATTATGGATGTAAAAATAGAATTTGTTTCAGGTTGTGCAATCCATACCGGTTCATTACGGCCATCAATAGACCTACATATAACATTTGAGGTCCCATCATCTAGTAAGATTCGCACTTGAACAGTGGCAGACGAAGCTGCACTAGCTGCTGCTGCTGCAGCTTGAGCCGCTGCTGCTGCTGCTTCCTTTGCTTTTCGAGATGAACCCCCCTTGGGGATGATTGGTATTTTGGGTGGTAATGAAGTCTCTAGCAATGCAAATCTGTCACGACATGAATCCCAAGCTAACAGCCTTCCAGTTCCCGAATCAACAACAGACCAGTCCTTAACCTGATAGACAGAAAACAAACAGATATCTGGCCACACAACTGCAACATACCTGCACTCAAACCAGCATGATGACATAGCAAATATTAAACAATTATCTATTTCCAAAGTTCTCAAAAATAAAAATAAACACACTGGACAAACATTGATAGAAGAAGTGGCTAATGCAGTGAAAAATTGTACCATTCCAAAACAAAAGGACACTGGATTAATTTCTTTTTGACTACACTATGATAGTTCAAAATAGCGTAGCGGCCGCATTATCGACCGTAGCAGTTCATGCTGCTACACTACTTTTAAAATAGCAGCACTACGGTCTAAAACCTGATAGAGCCAAGTAATTTTAATTTAAAATATTATTTTTCTTATTTCTTCTCCTCAATAGTCTTTCCTAAAGTTGTCTCTACCCTTATATGGTTCCAAATTACTAAAAAATTACAAGATCAGTGTTAAAAAAAATATATAAAAAAAAAATCACAAGATTGGCTCCTACAACAGATTTGAATTTTTTTCACCACATAAAAATTTCACACCGCTACGCCGCTACGTAGCATTTTGGCCACTAGCTGCTATGCCTGCCGCAGCCGCTATTTTGATCCTTGATTGTAATTAAAATAAATGAAGTTCAAGATTGTTTTCCTTAAGTCTCAAGAATGACAAAAGGCTCCTTTTTGTGCTGTGTAGTAAAAAGCTATTTGTTGAAAATAGCAAGATGAATGTGGTAAGATCATCCCGGAGAGGTGTTGAAGCATTTCTCACCATTACAGTAGCATTCCCATTGAAAAAGATTCAGGTATTGCACAAATTTGAGTATAGAACATCTAATATAAGACCATGCCTGGCAAATAATCTAGATTACAATGGGATGTAACAAGTTCCAGGATCTAGCACATGTAGTGAAGCTTTTAAGCTCGTCTCTTTAAATAAGGGACATGTTCCACACACACACACACACACACACAAAAGTCAAAACAACAACAACAAATGATAAATATATTGTTAAATTACCATTATAATTGCACTCAGGTTGGAAATAGGATTCAGGTATTGCACAAATTTGACTATAGAACTTCTAAATGGAATACCCAATTTAAGTCCATCCCAAGCAAATAATCTAGAATGCAATATGATGTAGCAGGGTCTTCCAAACTTTTTTTTATAACATTAAAATTTTATTGCTTGCTCCCAAAGTACAAAAATTACAGGACAAAAACAGAAACTAAAAGCAAAAATTAAAACTAAACATCAAAAGTCAAAGAGGAGCGAAAAACTCCCTCCTTTGCAAGAATATTCGCCTCGAAATTAGCCTCCCTAAGAATATGCTGAAAAGAAACCTACAACAGACTTGAGACATCCTGAACCTCCTCAACCCAATCCGCCAATCTCGAAGGAAAAGAAGTCTTTCCAGACCCCCAATGAATTGCCAAAAAAGAATCGCCTTCAACAATAGCATTAAAACCTTCCAAACAACGCAACTCACGGCAACCAATTAAAAGAGCAAAAACTTCAGCTTTTATAGCATTCAAACAATCCACTAGACCTAAAAAGCTACTAACAACTTTGTGATGCAATCCTAGGGTTAGGATCGCAAGTGCTGGGGCATAATTAGGGTTCCGATGGAACAATCACACGATGAAGACACTCTCTAACGATAAGCCCACAAAGGGAAAATCCTATTAACTCAAATATTTGAGATTACCAATCTCTACAATGCTGTATATATAATAAAAGAAACTTAGCCATAGAAACAATCCTAATCATACTCTTTGCTAAAAATAAAACTAATAACAATTAAAATCAGAATTTCATGGGTCCCACATGTGGCCCACGAGCCTTGTTGCATCGATGTGGTATTGCTGCAACATCATTCCCCCCATGTTGGAAAAGAGTTCGACCTCGGACTCAGCTCATCTTCTTGATGTTGCTTTGTATACAGTGTGTACTTGAAGTGCTTCCTTGATGAAATAAGAACTTGATCCTTTCTTTGGTGGTGTCGGCTTCATAGGAAAGAGTGTGACTTGCTTTTCATCATGAATGAATGTGTATGTGTTGTTGCGCATGCCATTAGTGTCATTCTTATCATACATCCAGGGTTGACCTAACAAAATATCGTGACCATCCATGGGTACCACATTACACCAAACTGTATCTGTATAATCTTCACCAATAGAAAAGGTAGCTAAGCATGCATACCGCACTTGCACTTCATTACCTGTCATTAACCATCTAACCAAGGATGAAAATAGTGGTAGCGGCGGGCGTAGCGGCCCGCCGCCAAAACGATACGAAGCGGGCGATACGTAGCGTAGCGGGGATACGTAGCGGCATAGCGGTGCGATTTGAAAAAATCGCCAAAAAAATCTGAAAAAAATTCCAGAAAATCCAGAAAATTGTAAAATGAAAGAAAATGTGGTTCTTTTGCAAAAGTAAGTAAGAAAAGGGGGTGTAGCGGTGCCCTCAATATATGAGGTCCTGTATCGCTGTATAAATAGAAAATAATAATAATGTTAGTTTTTTCACATGTATTCATGTATCTTAGTCATGCCAACTTATTTCTAGCTAGAGTGAAATTTAATTGAGCTCTATTTTCAGGTAGAATGAAATTTGGCTAAGGCATTTATTTTAATTAAGTAATATTTAGCTTAGATATGACTTTTTTATTTTTATATTTAGCCTCATTATGGAGCCCACCAATGATTAAAGGAATCAAGTGCTCTAGTTTTATTTGTTCTTAAAGGGTCATTTAATTTTTATTAATACCTTTAGAAGGGTCCATAAGTGCCCTAATAAAATAAAAGATGGGTCCATTTAATTTTTATTTATGCCTTTTAAAGGACCCATAAGTGCCCTCTAATAAAATAAAAGAGGGGTTCATTTAATTTTTATTCATAACTTTCATAGGGACCATAAGTGCCCTCTAAAAGAGGGATATATTTAATTTTTATTTATAACTTTCACAGGGCTCATAAGTTTCCTCTTAAAAGAGGGGGCACATTTAATTTTTATTTACAACTTTCAAAGGCCCATAAGTGCACCCTAATGAAATAATACGAGGCTCGAAATGAAATTGGTTTTTGTGCCATGAGTGCCCTCTAAAAGAGGGGGTACATTTAAATTATGTGTATAATTTTCATAAGGGCCCATTAAGTGCTTAAAGGCCCATTAATTGCCCACTTAAATGAGATAAATAGAGGGCAAGTGTTTCATGCCCTATTTATTTTGCCAAAACGAAGTCGACGAAAATCAAAGAAAAGCGGGAGAGGGGAGAGGAAAAGAAAAGGAAGAAGGAGGAGGAGGAGGAGGAGGAGGAAGGAGGAAGAAGGAGGAGTCGTCGCTGCCCTGCTGCTGCCGCCGCCGTCGCGATGCTACTGGTGCCGCCACGCATCAGGTATGTCTTCTGCAACTCTTCTTCCTTTTTTTTTTCTTTTATCCTTTCTTCCTCTGTCTCCCTTTTTTTTTTTTTCCTCTTCTTTTTCTGTTGTTTGTTCAAACTTTGATTAAGTGGAGCAAACAAAAAGAGAGTGGGAGGGAGGGGGGATTTTAACCCTAGACCGCAATGTAGCGGCTGCTACGGCAATGTATCGGTCGTAGCGGCCGCTACAGACCGCTACGGGTGCGATACCCGATATTTCACTTGTAGCGTGGCGGCCACTGCCGCCATGGCCGATATTTTCATCCATGCATCTCACAAAATAAGGACGATAATGCTTTCGAACTTTTAGTTATAATCGATCCACAAGAGCTTGGGACATAATATTCTGACAACTTCCTCCATTAATGACTACCGTGCATTCTTGACCATTGACTATTCCTTTTGAGCGAAAAATATTATCTCGCAACCACTTCTTCTCAGTAGTTGAGGTAGTCTCTGTGATGACCATGAGCATAGATGAAAATATCGGCCGATACGAAGCGTATCGGCCGATATATCGGCCGTATCGGCCAAGGCCGATACGATAAATTCAATTTATCGGCGATACATAAGTATCACACCCGTATCGGCCGATACGGGACCGTATCGGCCGATACGGGCGCGATACGGTATGTATCGGCCCATACACGTGGGGGGGGGGTATAAAACCCCCCCTTGGGACTTTTTAGGGTTTTTACCCTTCCCTTTCTTCTCTTCCCTCTATAGTTTCCATTTTCACTTCCTTGTGGTCCCAAATGTCTCCCAAATCCCCTCTCTTCAAGATATTTTGCCACCAATCATCAAAACAAACCATTATTGAAAGAGAGATCTAGAGATTCAAAAGTCAAAACAAGATTCTTCATTAAGGTATATGTGGTTTATTTTTTCAACTTTTGACATGATC